>CM039530.1:3118183-3303300 GCA_022433055.1 Begonia peltatifolia
AAAATTAAAATTAAAATTAAAATTAAAATTAAAATTAAAATTAAAATAGCCAGCTTTAAATATGCTTGTCAATGGACGATGACCATCGACTTTGTTTTTTCTTTTTCATTATTGTTCCCACCAACTTTAATGCTCGCCAATCTCTCTCGGTCCTATCCATCATTTCAAGCTACTTTACTGTCTTACTATTGCTCAATTATGATCCTATGAATGCTAGCATACTCAAAAGTGTGACAGTGGACGTTTATTAAGCATAATATGATGCTTCAACAGGTCTACGTGTATTATGTATTAAAATGTAATGGGCAAATTGGGTTAATTAAAATATTATGATCCTTTTTTATGAACACCTTCTTTGCTATTTCGAACTATTCGATCGCACAGCATACATTGAGATTGGGTTAGAAATCGTTGAATGAGCTAAAAATCATGTTAAAATACTTTATTAAGTGAAAGACGTAGTACGTATGTGTTGAATTTAGAGATAATTTAATGATAATGTCTAAATTGTTGATCCTTGAAATATGAATATTATATTTATAAAAAAAAAAACCTATAAATAACGCCAAAATTAAAACAGACCGTTGAACTACGGAAACGAATATATCGAATAATTTTGGATGTGTTCATCAAATTCGTTTTGTCAGCCCAAATGGGGAAGCCTGGAGAGCATTGGGTAAAGCAGGCCCAATCGTCCAAGTAACTTTTGGGCCCTGGCAATAGGCCCGTAAAAAAGACCCGGCCCAAATTTAAAAATGAAATAAAATAGGCACGTGTGCAATGCAGTTGTAAAATAGAAAACGGAGGAATACGTATTAACACGCCGCCAAGTTCAAGTCAATCCTATCATAGCCAAACCTGTTTGATTTTCACGTCGAACTCATCAACGACCGGAAAATCGACTCGTCGACACGCTCATATCGCCTAGTCATCTCGCAGTTCGACACGTCATTCTCATCAACCGCACCGATGCACGTGTCATTTTCTCTCCTCTCCCCAGACAACTTGCGAGAATCACTCTTTAGCTTTAAAAGAAAAAGTTGAAGAAGAAGAAGATCAAGATCACCCGAAGAACGATGATAAATTCTCTAGCTATTTGTCTGGTTCTATCTTCCCTCTCAACCTCTGGTTTTTGGTCTCCGAGCCCAGAAAAGCATCAGAAAGAAGGCCAAGATGTAATTGCCGGGAATGGCCATAGAGTCGTGGTGGTCGAATATGGCGAACAACCCCAACACAGCACCAGAGTTTCAACCTCCGACCTCCATGGCTCTATTTCTGCTTCCGACAAAGAACAACGCCTTTATTCCTCAAATTATCTGCAGACGATGAAAAATGGCGTTGAAGGCGCTGATAATGGTATACACGGGCTGAAAGAGATCATCTGTGACGCTCTTGGTAAGTGTAAGCATAAGATATCGACTGCCGTCGGAAAAGCGAAGGAAATTTCGTCGGAAAAAGTGGATCAGGCAAAGGAGGTTGGATTTGAGAAAGCGAAAGAGACAACGGGAAAAGTGAAAGACAAGGTTTCTGAGAAACCCAACGATTGGAAAGACGGAGTGAAAGAGACAGCAGAAAAGGGGAGAGAGATAATGAAAGAGGCGAAGGATATCGGAAAAACAATCAAACATGATATGGCCACTAACGTATCAGAGACAGTAGAAACAGCAGAAGAAGAGGCGAATGTGAGAGGGAAAGAAACCACGAAAACCATCAAGCACGTTGTAGAAAGAGTAAAAGACGAGAGCCACAGAGCAACAAACGCTCTGTTACGGGGAGGAAGAAAGTGTTGAGTTTTCAATTAGTTAGCAAGAGAAGCAGAAGAAAGGAAGAAAAGGAGTAAAAAGACGACCTAGGGAATAGAGTCTGAGATAGAGAAATATTTCTATTTATTCTAATCATCCCAGTATTTCAATGTCCTTTATGGTAATCGATGAATGAAAATGATGATATTTGGGAAAAGAGGAGAGTGGGTAACATTAACTAAACTAAAACTAAACACTTTAACTCAACAATAGACATTGTAATATCCCCTCCAAAGTCGTAGGCTGAATATCTTGGACATAAAATCAGAGAACGTTGACAGCGGGAGAGGCTTAGTGAGAGCATCAGCGAGCTGATTTTTGGACGAAGTAAACTTAACCATTAATGTATTGTTGAGGATATTTTTCCGAATAAAGTGAAAATTAATTTCAACATTTTTAGATTTTGAATGTTGATATGTTGCGCTAATATTATCACAGAGAATTAGAGGTACCTTGGTGGGTGCAATACCCAATTTGCGTAGTAATGATTGGAGACAAAGCACTTTAGCTGTGTCATTCACTGTGCTACGATATTCTAATTCAGTGCTATAGCGAGATACCACTTTTTGTTTAGTGGACGACCAAGAGATAAGATTGGTGCTCAAGAAAATGCAAAATCTACTTGTACTCTTACGATCATTCAGACAGGAGGTCCAATCAGCATCTGTATTACATGTCAGATTACAACAAGAAGATAACGAAAATGAGATACCTAAAGATGAGGTACCTTGAAGATGTCATATAATTCGTTTGACGACTTGCCAATGGATGTCTGAAGGTGAATGCATAAATTGTGAGACTTTGTTCACAGTAAAAACAATGTCTGGTCGGGTAAAGCAACAATACTATAAACTATCAATAATGCTACAATAGAGCGAACCATCACATAGTGGTGCACTAGAATGTTTAGACAAGATTGATCCTAAAACCATAAGAGTAGGGACTAACTTACGAGATAGCATGTTGGCCCTGTGAAGCAACTTAGAAATATATCGGGATTGCGAGAAATTCAGACCATGAGAAGTGTGAGTAATAGAGATTCCAAGGAAGAATGTTAATGGTATAAGATCTCGAACTTTAAATTGCGAATGTAGATAAGTAAGAAGTTGATCAAGTAAAGCTGCAAAGTTACAGTTACAATGATAACTTCGACATAGACCAGCATAAGAATAATTGAGGAATGTTGGCGACGAACAAAGAGTGTTGTATCATATTTTGAAGCAGAGAAACCCTAGTGCATTAGTGCCTTATATAGCTTGGTATACCAAGTCTGAGGAAACTACTTTGAGACCATAGAGAGTTTTGTGTAATAAGGAAACAACAGAAAGTTGGGATGAACTTATAAAATTGAGAGGTTGCTGCATAAAAACTGTTTCTATTAAATCACCAAGTAGAAAAACATTGCTTATATCAAGTTGTTTGATAATCCAACCAAAAGATATGGTCAAGAAGATAGCAGTGTGAACGGATGCTAGCTTTACTGCTGGACTGAAAGTTTCATCATAATTGATTCCCTCTGTTTGATCATAACCCTTTTACCACTAAGCGAGCCTTATACTTGTTAACAGATTCATCTAGGTTGAGTTTAGTTTTAAAGGCCCACTTGCAACCAATAACTTTAGTCTCCTCTTGGAAGAGAAACTAATTTCCAAATATAAGTCCCTTTTAGAGAAGCAATTTCACTTTGCCTAGCAGCTAACCAATGTGAGTATTTGGAGTCTTAGAGAAATGTCTTTGGTTCAAACAAAGGTTCCATTGAAAAGGCTTTTGGCTTAAAAATACCATCCTTGGCCCTAGTTTGCATGAGGTGATCATTAGTAGTAAATGGAGCATGGATTGTGATAGAGTTAGGAAAGATTTGAAATTGAAAGGATTGATGGTCTATATTAACAAGAGGTGACGAAGGCATAGGTGAGAGATTTGCAATGAGAGTGGTGAAGTTGAGGGTAAGGAAGGAGTATGTGAAGGAGAACTAGTGGGGTGAGTGGGAAAAGGTGGGAAGGGAATTGAGGGAATAGGGAGGGAGAATGATGATTTTTGTGTAGCAAATAGGTGAAGTGAAGAGAGTGGAAAATTAGACTCATCAAAGATAACATGACGAGAAATGTAAACTTTTTGGATTTATGATCAAAACATAGATAACCTTGATAGTGAGAACTGTAACCCAAGAAGACACACGTAATGGAATGAGGCTGCAATTTATGTTGATTAAAAGGCCAGAGATAGGAAAAATCCAAACAACCAAAGACACGTAGGGAAAAGTAGTCTAGAATAGAGATAAAAAAAACATTCATACAGAGATTTGTGATTGTGTATGGGAGTAGGTAGCAAGTTTATTAATTTGGTGGCAGTTGAAAAAACATAGGGCCAAAAACGGTTGAGGAACGGAAGAGTGAAAGAATAGAGGAAGGCCAGTTTCGACAACGTGATAGTTTTTGCGCTCTACCTGACCATTTTGATTTGGAGTATAAGAAAATAAAATACGATGATGAATACCAAGAAATTTAAAAAGGGGAGAGAGATTGGAACTCGCTACTCCAGTTTGATTGGACAACTTAAATAGTAACTCCAAATTGAGTGACACAAATTGATAAAAATGAACAAAAGTACTGTAAATTTTACTTTTTGACTTCAAAGGAAAAAACCAAATAAAACAAGTACAATCATCAATAAACAAAAGAAAATATCATGCACCAGTAACAGATTTTATAGGAGATGGACCCCAAACATCAACATGTACAATTTCAAACGGAAAATGAGCATGAGAATTAGAAATTAGAAACGGAAAATGATGAATTTTACTCATTTGATAGGAAATACATGCTTTTTACATGTCTATTTTAGCAAATGAAAGATTGCATGAATGTAAGACATGCTTCAAAATAGGGGAGAATGGTGACCTAATCTTTGGTGCCATAGTTGAAACAGAAAGATAACTGGATTCGGCAACGGACAATTAGAGATAGTATAGTGGTAGTCAAAGGAATTTGATATAGTCCATCATATGAAGGGAGCTCCAAAGAAGGACTTGCTAAAAAATCTTATCCTTAACAACAAAATAGTTTGAATGAAATTCAATGTACACTGCATTGTCACAACACAATTGAGAGACACTGATTAAATTATGAGAAATTAGTGGAGTGTGACAAACAGTGTTTAATTTTAATAGACGACTAGCTGTTGGAATAACAACAGAGCCAACTTGAGTGATTTGAAGAAGCTTACCATCGGCTGCGGCAACTTGAGCATAACCAGAATAATTTTGAGGTTGATGGACGATGGACGATTGTGGCATGAACTGATTTGTGGTGCCAGAATGTAATAGCCATGGAGTGGCAGGTGTGTTGAGGAGAGGTGTTGGTAACAGTTCGAAAGTATTTGCTTGGAAGACTGAATGCTAGGTGGTGTAAAGGTGGGTGCCTGGAGAAGGAAACATAGGTGTAGAAGAGGGATACGAAGCTTGGGCAGGTCAATATGACGAGTTTAATCGATGATAACAAGTTGAGGGCTGAGTGACCGTGCCTGTTACATATTTGGCATCTTGGTTTAGAATTGTTGGGCTTGGTCGGTGGCCAGTTAGTAGGTAGTGAAGGAACGAACTCATACCCATACCCATTTTGAGGCATCTTAGAAGAGAAATGAGGTCAGACCGAGCCATTCTGGAATGACCAAGAATGCGACGCTGGTTGCAAAAGGCGCTGAATGGTAGCGTTGGCTTGAAGCGGGTTTGAGCATCGGAAGAGAGGCAACTGTGTTTTGTTTTTACAACTTAAAATTATAGTTTTATAGCAAGTTGTGGATTTCTTCCAATAGTGGTTGATTGGAGTGATTTGAAATAAAGGTGACAAATGCGTTGTAATCACTTCCTAATCCACTCAGAAAGTAAATGATCTGATCCCGATAAGAAATTGGTTCTCCGATTGACACAATATTGCAAATAGAGATAATTTTCTGGATATATTGAGCTACAGAAATGCCATCTTTGGAGAGGGAGTGAAGTTGACTACGAAGATCTATTATTCGGGCTAAAGAGTTGGAGGCGAATATTTGGGCTAGAGCCAGCCAAATTTCTCTGGCGGTGGTAAAATAGATAATTTGAGGAAGATGGTCTTTATAAAAAAAAATAGAATATCCAACTCTTGAGGAGTCTATTATATCGCCGCCATACAATGAACTCTGGGTTTATCCGAGAGGCGAGGGAGTTCAGAAATTGTAGAGAAGTGGGACATGAGCCATCCAAGATGTTATCCATTCTATTGGCAATAACAACGTTTAGCAATTGAGCTTTCCAAACAAAGTAATTTGAGCTATCAAGTTTGATAGTGAGTGTTTGACACGCAGAGGGAAATAGGGGCAGTTGAGAAGAAATGGGAGTAAAAGGGGAAGAGGGGATCGTCGAGCTACGAGCATCCATTTTTTAGCTCTGATACTAAGTTGAATTTTCAGTTAGTTAGCAACACAGAAGCAGAAGAAAGGAAAAAGACGAAGAAGAGAATAGAGTGCATGAGATAGAGAAATGTTTCTATGTATTCTCTTTCTATTCAAATGCATCTGAGTATTTACACATGCATTATAGTAATTGAAGAATGATGAGCTTGGGAAAAGAAGAGAGTCAGTAAACTAAACAGTAACTAAACTACAACTAACACTTTAACTGAACAGTAGACATTGCAACAGAAAACTCGTAATCATCACGGCGACTTTCATAGCTGCTCTGGAATTAGCAAGCATAGTGAGCATTTTTGGTGTCGCCGTCGCATTTGAAACTACGTATTGGCTAGAGCCATTCCAAGACACCAAGTAGCAATGGCACACAACAAAATTTACCCTATTTGTTTAAGAGCCGTGGCTATATACATCGTAATGACTTTTCTGGGTCATCTCCTCCGCCGTAAAGTATGGTCGTCTCCGGACACAGCCCTGGTACTACAAGGATACAATCTCCTAGCGGCCCTTCCACAGGTTTTTGCCAATCTCTACGTCGAGCCTCCGGCCAGAAAGGTAAACAAAAAAATATAATTGTTTATGAAAAGTGATTTGAAATGCAAATTTAAAGGGAAATATGGAAGATGTTTCCATACTGTAGGTGATGTGCGACAAGGAGATGGTGGAGAAAGACGAAGGACGAGGAAGTCGATGTGGTATCCCTCCTTAATGATGAGGGACCCACAATAAATGGAATGGAGACCTTATGGTCTCCGTTTTCAGCAAAAATGGAGGGCGCCTGATCTCCATTTAATATGAAGAAGGAAATTTCATTTTTCCTTCTTCGTATCAGTTTGTATTTTGTGGCAAACCTTCCCTATAAATAGGGAAGTTCTCAGACAATCAAGGCATCTCAAAAATTCGAGGAAAAAAACTTTTCCAATGAATTGAATAGGAAGAGAAATAGTAAAGATTATTTTGGAGAGAAAAGAAAGAGTAAGAGAAAAATAGGTGTGGTGCTTTTGTGCACATTGATAGTTTTAAAAGTGGTGATTTTTCTTAGTGAATATTTTCTAGATTATTCGATATCTAGAAAAATATTGTAAATCTTATTTTTCATAGTAATCGTGGTTTTTTCCTAATTTTGGTTTTCACATAAAATTATCAATGTTCATTTTTGCTATTATTTATTTTACTTCTTGACCGTTATAATCTTATGGCGTGAAAAAATATTTATGGTATTTTTCGAATCGCATTTGCTATCGTTTCTCGTACTGATTACGGTGATATTATTGTCATCAATTTTGTCGGATTTCGTCATTATTTTTCCCAACAGCCGATGCCTACCGACAAAGTTGACCATGAAAGCTCTAACGACCCAGGTTAGCCTATAACACTCATGTTTACTGTCATGACTTCTCACGTTATTAAAAGTGATGAGCTAAGCAGAGGCTGAAGAAGCTGAATTTTATACTTCTTTCCTCAACGGTCTCACAGGTCTCACAGTAATGGCGTTGGCTTTGCACCTTGTCTTCTTCAATCAACGTCTTTGCTCCAACATCTGATTTGTTGGTTTAGTCTGTTCATGTTGCGTCGTAGTCTTTGCTAGCTTTATATGTACACTTTAACGTCACCTGTCATGTTTCTTGTCATTATTTATCGATAGAATTATATTATATTATACTAATTTAATTAATTACATGAAATTAAATAAGGGTAATAATCAGAAAAAATCTATTTCATAGGTAGTAAACATGGTGACATTTATTCTAGAGAAAATTCATACTTCTTTATTGTGCCAATAATGAGCAGTGTTGATCGTCAAGCTTAAGGACCTTCTTCTACACTGGCTTCATCTTCTGCTGCAGTCTTCCCTGCGCTCTCGCCGTCGCCGCCGCCCATTTGAGCCGGCTTCAAAACTGTTACGAACTCGAGTCTTTTGCTGACTTGTTCGATCTTTTCATCCAAAATGTGGCCCAACTTCGCCAAATTTTCCAAGCAATTCAAATCGGATACATCCTTACCGTCCAGGTGTTCGGCGACGAGTAGATCGTTCTTGAGTCGTCGGAGTTTTTTCCCTTCTTTCTCCAGCTGCTCATTCAGCTTGGCTATCTGTTTGTTCAGAAACCCTTCCTGGTCCAGCATGTATTTTTCTTGTTTCTTAGTCGGCAAATTCTGAAACCTTTTCAGCACGTGAAATGCTTCTTGAGGAGACGGCCAGACGTCGATCTGCGACTCGTATGGATTGTAGATGACGGCGCAGGCGACGACGCCGCAAAGAGTCGTAAGTTCACTCAGCTTTTTCAGCATTCCGGCCCTCCTTTTCCGGAATGTGGCCCTCCTCATCGATCCATTGCATATGAATTCATGGTTAATCTTACTCCTCCCCATCGGAAAAACTAAGTGTTAGGAATTCAGACAGTCCTAATATAGCGACAGGGTGTTCTAAAAATGGTAAGCCCAACAATGACCGAATTAATTGCGAAGCTTTCATGGATTTCGAATAAATTTAATTCCTAGATTATATGAGATAAACATGGTAGGCAATTAAATTGGAAATGGAGCTTAGATCATGTATGTCGTCAGCGTTTGGTTGGACAGTAGAAATCTCAATACGATGAGGATGAGACAGTAGTTAAAGTCAACCCTTCCTTTAATAAAGAGATTCTTGCTAAAGGGAACACTGGAAAAAAAGAAGATGCATTATATTTCTAGAGAGAGAGAATGTAAAACTATGAGGAAAGAAAAAGAAGAGCTCAGACTCGAGTGAGAGCTAACACATGTTAATCGAGATGGGCATGGACAATTAAATCCCTGTAATTAAGAGAATCATCATTGAAGTTGAGTTTTTGTCGCTTAATATTTTCTATTAAATAGTTTCCGGACAAAACCCAACTGGTTTGGACGATTTATAACGAGAAACAACTTAGAATCATCGATGATGTTAATACACATAAGCTTACCGGGGTTATTCACATGTTGTTCGTTTAAAAACTAATACGCCCTTTACCCAAAAAACTAAACCAACCTTGAATCATAAACGTAGATTTAAGAATTAAGAAGAAATGACCAATCCAGGAACAAGGCAGGAACAATTCAATACAACAGAGAAATGAAAGAAACCTACCGACAATTACAGCCTATGCATGCTTACAGAAAGTTAACAACATGTTGGCCTAATCCAACACCCATTTGAACAAACATTAGACAGCTTAAGATTCCATTAACGACGATAACTGGGACCAAAATTTCCAGTAATCTTCTTCATAATTACTCTTCTTTGCCCATGCAAGTGCATCTCCTTTGATTCTCCAACAGTTCCTGCCATTTCCGACATTATCAGCACAGAAAAGCTTTCTTCATTTTCTCGCCAATATGTTTTGTTTCAACACAGAAGCAAAAAAGGGTCTCGAAAGACAATAGTTTGAGCACTGAGTGTTGGTACCTGAATCTGCTTCTGAAGATATTTGACATACTCTACAGCCTCCTCTAGCATATCGGCAGTGTTTGTTTGCTGCATGTAAAGACACTCAACAAATTGTCATTACACTCCTCTGTTTAAACTACCTTTACTGCTCGTATCGACATCTAATATGTCACAAGAAATGGAGAAAAAAGCAGTAAATTGAAGCTCTTATATCGAGATCTTGAAAAGATTATCCATGAGGAGAGATTGTCTATGGTGAAAACTTAGAATCTCTTATATTTTCTGGTTAATCATCAAACAGTTGAATGTCGATAGTAGTCTCTTGAACAAGATATATTATCCATGAGGAGAATCATCTATTGTGAAAACTTAGAAACTCCTATATTTTTCGATTAATTATCAGACAGTTGAATGTCGATAATAGTCTCTTGAACAAGATGTATTATCCATGAGGAGAATCGTCTATGGTGAAAACTTAGAAGCTCTTATATTTTTCAGTTAATCATTAGACAGTTGAATGTCGATGGTAGCCTCTACGATGAATTCTTCTTCTAATCGAATTATAATGATGAGTTTATACAAACTTGTTAGCGGAAATTGGGAGAGAAGTAAAAGCCATAATACATGTAAGAACTACAAGGAGATGACAGAAGCAGATCTATATGTAGTTTCCATGCTTTAAGTGTAAAAAACTATGGTCCCTATAAGAACAGCTTTAAGAGCAGGAACCACAGAAGGATAATCTGAATGATGCAGGCCAGAAATCAAGACACAAAATTTCATAGAAGTTCTTGTCTTTGGCTCTCCCAACTCGCAGTCTAATTTGAGTTATACTTATGGAAACTCATCCTCAAGAGGGATCTTTCAGGCAATTCGATGTTCTAGAGAATTGATAGCTACCAAGTTAGAGTAAGCCTTAATTACACGAAGTCTATTCCTCCTTTCTACTTATAATAGGAAATTATGTGTTAATTAAGAGTGACGGTATTACCCGATCCATATTAGGCACCAACTCCTGAAGCTTCCTTATCCTGTCACTAATGCGAGTTCTTCGAACCTAACAATAAAAAAAAAAAAGGTTAAAAAATACACGTAAAATCTTGAGTAATCTTTGCCAACACTGCATACGCAAAAGGAGAGCCAAAAAAGGCTATATTGTAGCAGCAATTAATCAAGAAACTAGACTATTGGAATTTCTTAACCAAGTCTAGCAGCTATAGCAGTCTCAAGAAACTTAGGGGCAGAGATATTGGATAGAAGGCATACCCTCTCTGCAATGCTGCGAGGGTGCGTAGCGCAGCCACGCTTTGCACGGACTCGGCATGGCACTGAATCCTCCAAAAGCTTGTCTATCTCCATGTCGATGGAGCTCGAAACCCCGCCAAGCACCTCATCATTTTGCTCCTCTTTCTATTAAATGATAATGAAGTAAATTACTGAAAGAAACAAAAATCAGCTAACAGTTTGAGCTTTTGATTACCACCTGAGAGGAAAATTTTGGAGGAATGTTTCTGATTTTGGCTTCCCTAGCTCTTTTTGACGTCGTTGGAGATACTTCCATATTCGGCGGCTGGAAGCCGTTGGAAGCTGAAATTCCGGTATTGAGGAAGAATCCATCGGACCCGATTTCTCCGTTGGATAGGAAGACGGCCGGAGAACTGTTCTGCCTCAAAAACGCATCCGAAGAACCGAGCTGAAATAAATCCTGATGGGTCGATGAACTGAAAGAAACCGATTTTTGAGAACTGGGTATGTCTAAGTTGTTGGAAAGAAGCTGGGTAAAGCACTGATTAGGCTTCAACAAGTCTTCCTCTTCTTCGTCCAGAAGAGCCTCTAACCAGGTCGCCGGAGCTGAGCGAAATCGAGCGAGTCCGCCCCCGTCAGTCGGTTCTTCCTCCCTGCCGACACCACCACTGCCACGACGTGCACCAGCAGGTGTTGGTTGCATCTGCTTATGAATCACTGGTTTCTGTTGTTTCGCGTCAATGGCAGATTTTTTTTTTTTTTCCTTCTCTAGACGTTTCTATTTTTAGTAAGAAACTGAAACATTACCGACGAAGCACAGAAAAGCGAGCACCTTGTTTGATTCAGTGCGGTAAAATTACTGTGCACCCGTTGTTGGATGGATGTGACAGGATGGCTCCTTACTGATTGTTTCAACGTGTAAGATCAACGACGACGAAGACCCGGAACAAAATCTAACCAAGCCATTTTATTTTAGGTCATTTTGTTTTGGGTCTAGAGAATTCAACTTTGGAGACATAATTGGGGCGGTTCGAAGTCTTTTTCACCGCGGTCATTTTTAATGCAACATTATTACGGTGGGTGAATAATTTAGTGACTTTGTGAAGCCAACTTGGCTATATAGCTTAGCTTAGCCTTTTATTAATCATACTAGGCTCTCTCAACGTACTTAGCTAATTATCCATCACTTAGTAAAATGGAAGTTTTGTTCCTAAGAGAAATTTGCACACGGGTAAAATAAAGATGGATATAAATTATTACATTAATTATTATTTAATACGTATATAAATTTTTTAAGAGATTATAATAAGACGGTAAATTTAGTATTATTCGAAAAAAATAATTTAAATTTTATCTTATAAATTGTTAGTTATTTTATATAATATAGGGTTAAATGCATTTTAACCCTTAAACTATGGTCAAAATTGAAAAAAAAAATCCTCACGTTACGTTTATCCTAAAAAAAAATTTTAAACAATTAAAAAGAGATAAAAAAAAACCCTAGCGGCAAATTGATAACCCTCGTTCTAAATTTTACACATAGAACAAAGGATCATTCTCTTGGAACGATCCCCCGTTCTATCGGGGTGTTCTCTATGTGAAACACACTGGAAGAGCTAGGGGTCTTCACCCTCCAAAGGCCCCCCTGCGCGCACCTGTTAGTCACGTGCGCGTGGTAGTCTTCATCCTCCAAGATTAATTTTAAAAAAATATATCAAATGATAATCAATTTAATTGAAATTTTTATCACATGTTTCCTACATTACGAGAAGATAATGTGAAAATTTTCATAATTTTTTAACACTCATACGATTTATTGTAGTTTTATTTAATTATTTTATAAAATAATTATAATAAATCGTAAAAACTTTCAAACATCACGAAACGTTTCAAATTATCTTCGTGTGACGTGGAAAACATGTGATAAAAAATTCGATAAAATTGAATATTATTTGGTATTTATTTTTTAAATTAATCGCAGTTACTTCTTCACTTATAAATTAATTTTAAAAAAATACCAAACAATATTCAATTTAATTGAATTTTTTATCATATGTTCTCCACGTCACGAGAAATTAATTTGAAAATTTACGTGATGTTTTAACTATTGTGAGATTTATTATAATTATTTTATAAAATAATTAAATAAAATTACAATAAATTGTAAGAGTCTTAGAAAATCACGAACATTTTCATATTATCTTCTCGTGATGTAAGAAATATGTGGTAAAAATTTCAAATAAATTGAATATCGTTTGATATATTTTTTAAAATTAATCTTAGAATGTAAAGATTACCGCACACACGTGACTAACATATGCGCGCGAGGGGTGCTTTGGAGGGTGGAGACCTCCCGCTCTCCCAGCGTGTTTCGCACAGAGAATACCTCGATGGAACGGGGAGCGTTTTCAGATAACGGTCTCCCGTTCTATATGTAAAATTTAAAACGGAGAATTATCGATTTATCATCAGAAATTTTTTTAATTTGTTTTCTATAGTTTATGATTTTTTTTTAAAAATAAATATTTTGTTTTAATTATGATCGTACTTTAAGGGTCAAAATGTATTTAACCCTGTAATATATATTATGTTGGTAAAACTAAAATAAAATAAATAAATATAAATGTGAGAGGAACCAACGCAACAGCATTAGTCGTCGAAAAACACAGGAGAGAGTTTGATAAAGCACGGAAGACAAAGCGAAACCCACTAAACGAAGTCCTCAAACCCCCTTTCTTGACTCTGCCGGATGAAGACCGTCGCCGTTACAGGACCGTCCCGATCTCTCCCTCTTCGGTTTTATCAGCAGGGACGAAGATCGATATCATGCTAATCGGCGCAGTAACATCCTGGCTCGGCTCCAGCCGACCTCGCTTTGTTTGTCTCTTGCTCTGCTCGCCCATTCTTCTACCATTGCTCTGCGCAGTCTTTCCAATCCTCTGCGTGGCCGAGCTCTGCGTGAGATTTTCCGGTCAGAGTCGGAGGAAATCGCCGGAAGAGTTATTGGAAGAGGACGGGCTACGACGATGCGAGGAAGGCTGCTACATAGCCTGCGGTCGGATAGAAGAAGGGAAAGGGGAAGAGGAGACGCAGAGTCAGAACGAAGAATGTCTTTTAAATAGGTATTTGGAGGATCAATTACTGCTTGTTAGGTTTGCGTACGAGTGTGAAGATGGCAACGTTGATGTAAATGGGGATTATCATTTTCCCGACATTCACAATACCACGATGCCTCTTTTAGGTTAGCATTTCTTCCTTCACCCGATTCGTTCCGTTTTTAGTTCAATTGGTGAGTAATTTAGTTCGATCGTATTTTTTCCATTTCGATTTCAACTGTTCTTCCACAAATTCGTTCGAGAAATTGAAATTCAAATGGATTCAGCTCTCTGTTTTGAATGCGACTCCAAACGAACCAAATCGCGATCGGCAATGCTGTTTACTTGATTTTCGAAAATATTAAGGTAATTAATTAAAAAATCAATATTGGGTGTATAATTGATTGAATTGCAGCTTTTCCATTATCCAAAAACTTAAAGCTGGCCTCTTCTCTTTGAAATTTGTTAAAGTAAAGCCTCACTTTCCAGGGAGGTCATCGTGATCAAGACTTGAATAATAATAATTAAAAAAAAAGACATGAATAATAATAATAATAGGCCAAATTGGGGAAAGCATATAAATTTCCAAGCAAAATTCGTAGCTAACTCAGTTAACACCCATAGAACAAATAAACAACGTTGTTACTCGACAAAAGGCTTGACCTTGAACCTGTAAAGAAGCTTCTTCTTCTTGGAGGTAGGGTTATTGATTATGAGCAACAACTTTCCAAGTTCACTAACTTTAAAACTTCTGGAGATCACTGGCCCATCGGTTGGGGCCATCTTCGTGGGCTTCTGCAGGACCAGGGTGTATGCTTCTTCGTTGCTGGGGACGAATTCTGCCCCATAACTCACCTCCCACCCCACCACTCGAAGCTCCCAAACAATAATGCACTTCTGAAAAAATCACCACAGCCGAGGGCAATTAACAAATAATCTACAGAAAATATAAAAAGCTATTTGTGGGCATACCTCGTAAATTATGATTTCAACAGTTTGTTTTGTCAATGGTTTTACAGTAATATCCGTGATTTGATCAGAAAGTTCAAATTCTGGGTTGCAATCGCAGGAATCAACGCTCAATCCACCGTATTGGATTGGGATTTGTTCAGGAGAAATGTATCTGTTGCTCATCATCGGAGACATTAGGTCCCAGAGCAGCTTAAAATCTCAAAACCCAGATGTTAAAATTCAATCGGGAAGAGAAGAAATTCACTTACTTGAAAAGGGTTTCAGCAGATCTTGCCGGGCTAGCGAAGACGAACTTGCTTTTGGTTCTTTCAGTCAGAAATGGACTGATCATTGAATAGAACGCAAGATACCACCAAGGTACGTTGATGTACACCTATGGAACCCCAATCAAAGCCCCCATAAACAGAATATATGATCAGATCCATTGAAAAACACTCTAAATTGCGTTAAATATACATTAAAACACGTGCCTGTTTGGCAATGAACTCTGGATAATTGTCCTGGAACACTTGAATGGCCATTTTGAGAGCCAGACGATGCTCTTTTTTACCTAGTGCCGGCGAATTCTTCAGGTCTGTGACTTGAAAGATGGTGGAAATACCACCTGGACTGTAATCGAGCTTTCTAATGCTTCTCTCTAGAAATTGAATCCGCCATCGGAGGAACTTGGCTCGCTTCTCTTCATCGGAAAATGTTTTCTTATACAAATCCCTGTTCTGAAATTCACCGTAAATATTGTAACAAACAGGATGGCCCTCTTTGTCGTGTCCCTGCATGTACACCGTTTTATCTAAATCGTCGCCCAGGTTTTCGCTGAGAAGGAAATCAATCCCGAAATCGTTTCTCCATTTAATTGTGTTCTGGATCATGACGAATGCATCTTTAACTTTGAAATCCCTGGCTCTCAGAAACTTGAGAAGAATCACATCTGTTCGATCGTCGACAAGAAGAGGAACCCCCCAAATGGAAACCTCCTCTCGCGGCGTTGGAGCCTTGGCCGCTTCTTCCTTTTCTGGCTCCTTTCCCAGGGTTTCTTTAGCCTTCAGAGCTTCGATTTCTGGAGTAACCGAGGAGAAGCAACGGTTATTTAGGGCTTCTTCAACCAGCTGCGTCAGTTCCTGCAGAGCTTTTCTCTCGAAATTCTGGAGATCGCGAACTCTATTGCTCTCCTCCTTGAAAGATCCAAACGATTGAGGTATAATTTTCGCTTCAACCGTCTTCGATTTCAATTCAGCTGCGAAAGCATCATCCAAGCTAGAAGATGTTTTTTCTCCGCCCACAACTTCAGACACAACCACCGTGGTTTCCAGTTCCGGTGCCGGAAGTGACTCTTCCTTATCCAAAACAAGCACCGTCAGCGCTTCAGAGTGAGGAGCAGACGGGTCTAAGAACTCTCTAGAATCACCCACAGTTGCAGACTCCGTTTGAATGGGTGAAGATTCGTCTTTGTCGGCCATAGAAGAGAGACAAGATCTAAAACAAGAGAGCGCTAGAGACGGAGAGAGTAGCAGTTGCAGTACAGTGCCCAGTGGGGAAGAGTTGGGTATAAGAGGTAAATAGAAACATAACATAATCCTAATTAATCACAAGGGTAATAAATATGTGAAATACGCTTTCTCCTCGGACAAGGACAAGGGCTTTAATTAATAAATAAGGTTATGGGCCCCTCGGGTAGCCATCTTCAATACACTATTGGGCTGGACTTCCATTACCGACTGGCCTAACTATATGACCCTGGATCAACTATGGGGCCTGGGTCAATTTTTTGAGCCTTGCCCGATCCTTCATGTGCATTCACTAGGCTGGAGTGTGTGATTAACTGGGTTAGGCTGGATCAACTGGGGCGTGTTGGGCTGTGCTGGGGTAGGGTCCACTAAATTCGATTTGCCGGGCTAGGCAGAACTGCGGTCAAGTGAGCTACGCTGACTAGATTATGATGAACTGGACTAAAATCGAGTATACCGGGCTGGGTGGGTCGACAAGGCTGGCAGGGCCAGCCCTGGCTCATAACTAAGGCAGCCGGCTTGGAACGTGCTGATCAGTTGCGGGCTTCAAATCCTATTGGGTTGTCTTAAACAATATCCAGACTAATGGCGAGTGACCAGGGGGGGGGGGCCACCTGCCTAGTCCAAGCGAAGCCCAATTTTATTGTCAGTAACTAAAATAGAGAGGAGGAAGAGAATCAATTCCGGTGAACCGCGAGAAAGACACCCAACGAAAGGGGGAGGAAGAAGTATTAGCTGCAGAACTCCGATCAATACGTAGGGTTTCATTTTCTTGAAATGGCAGAAAATAATGAAATTGTGCCGCCGCAGTTCGACGAGAACGCCAAGTGGGATGCATGTCTCGATCTGTCAGTCCGTCGCCTCGTCTATTCTTCCGTCGCCGGCGCCTTTACTGGTCTTCTTTTGTTCAGTCAGTTCCTCCTCTTTCCTAATTCATTTTCCCCACCTTGGTTTTCTGCTATCTGTTTGCATCGAAATCGGTAGTGCCTGTAGAATTCAAAGTGATTGACGCTGAGCGAAAATTTTAAACTACATTTTTTAAAATTACGTAATCTTTTTATCAGTTCTGGCCGTGTTTCTTTTTGAGCCCATTGCCTGTGAATCATGTATTTCTTTTGTACATCCAAGCAATTGCTATTTTATCTCCTTTATTTGTGACATTGAATAATTGGAGGGTAAGTTTATCTTGATGTTTGTCTTTCTGACATTTATGTGCTTGATGGAGGCTGTAATTCAGATATTGTGATAGTTAACTTTCATTTGATTGCTGGTGGCAGCTGAACAGTTAGAAAGGACCGCATTGATTACTACTTTCTATTTTTTCCAAGAATAAATGAAAGAACATGTTTATATTTTGACATTTTGTAGTTTACATTTGCACTCTTAAGTGAAAGAAAAGTATTGAAAGGAGTCTAAAAGACCCATTTGACACAAAGTGAATATGTCTATCAATTCCACCGAGATGTTCGTCTTTGATTTCACTAAAAGTTGCTACCTCCTTTATGCCATTGGTATTAGATTTTAGTCTTGCTGATGGTACAATTTGATTTGATTATCCTATTGTTCTTGAATGTCAGTGTCATCCTCTGAAACATTATTATTGTTATTATACCAGGGAGTCCAGTTACTCGTTGGGCATCTATTGCTTTTGGAGCTGGATGTGGGATTGGATCAGCATATACAGATTGTTCTCATATATTTAATGGTACTTCTACGAAATCATCAATTCCCAAAATTACCGAAGCAACAGTTCGCCAGGTATGGTAGTATATACTATTGTGCAACTTTTTTCTTGTTAGGTTGGTAAATAAGAACTAGATATACAGATGGATGATGTGTTTAAAATTCAAGGTAAAGCCAACATATTTTATATTTTAACATGGCATGTATGTGGTCTGCTGAGCTTGAAAATTCAAGCATATCTAGGAGATGAAATGACTTGAACATACTGACTTTTTGTGTGTCAATGCAGTAATTTCAGTTTCAAACACTAGATATTTTATGTTCAAACATACATTTAACATGTTTTTCATGAATATTGCCTTTGATTCGTGTTATGTTCCAGGATGGGCAAAACTGAGGGGTGCTGTGGAATGTTCAATGATGTTTTATTGGGTTTTTGAGTAGGAAAAAAACAATTGTTGTAATCATTTGGGAGTCTGTTTTTCCCAGTTTTTAAAATGCAGCAGAAACATTGCTTTTTTTGTCGGATAATAAGTAATCTCGTGTGCTTCGTAAGGCATTGTCACATGTACACAATTTATCAGATGATACTTATTGATCTTGTATACAAAATCAAGTCCCATGATATTGTTCTTGTAAAAAGAGCTGACCTGTAATCGATATGTGGAGACTTTTTCTGAAGCATTGCGTCGTGAAGCACTATCCGATTTGAAGAAGCCATCAACTATATGTAACAAGCCACATTCGACTCGGGGCCCGTTTCGAGCTGTTTGTGTCTTCTTTGCAGAGACTATCGTTCAAACTTAAGAGTGGTGTAAGTGATACTTGCCAATTTTTTAAATTTGAAATATCATAATTCCAACTAATTATTGTAAATTTTTCTTTCCTACAGCCTCCATCTGCTTCACAATTCATATTATTTTATGATTGAGTTCTTCTGAAAGACAGAACAAACCGTCAAAGAACGATTAATATGGACAATTTCACGTCGTTTAGACACGAAGAGGATAATAATTCACGATTAAAGTCTCATTTTCTTTTTGAAAGACCTAATAATAATATTTTATAGACATTGACGTAAGGCAAATAATATTGTACTATTTGATTAAAATTATAGCGTTACAGTTCTTTTCCTTGACCATTTCGGGGTTTTACAAAAATAATATATGAATTATAACCGGAGTTATATTTCGTAACTCAATAACACAATAAAATAAATAAATAGATAATGGCTTTTCAATAATGGGATGTGATTATTTTTTAAAAATAAAAATAAAACTCCGGAATTAAGTATTTGAAATAGTAGAGTTATTGAATATCATATTAAATATATAGAAATAAAAACGTAAAATCTCATTGAATATTTATTAATTTTCAATTCCAATGCTCGTTATTATATGTTTTAAATGATCATGTAGCCTTGAAATTCATTTAATAAATACATTTATTGAGGGGGTAAATTTAAGAACATTATTTTATCCAGATTAAGATAAGCTGTCTCAACAACTCACCATATCTACCGAACTAAATATATAAGATCACTTTGCTTAATCTCTCTGTTTATGACTCTTCTTTTCGGCAGCCCTCAAGCGACGATTCATTTCACTATACGAGTTTATCCAAACGTACCGGTCCGACACTTGACACCCGAAACTATTTGAAGAAAACTATGATATTCATTTTATAAATCTTCGCTCGGGTAGCTCTCATTTAGAAAAATTTGTTAAACGATTCATTTGATTATACAAGTTCATCTAAATGTCTGATTACGAAATGATGCGAAGAATAGAGGAAGATTAGTAAAATGAACGTGGATTTTGACTAAGATTATATGGTTACCTATTTAGGGACGTGACAGCTATGGAAATAAATATTGTTATGATTTACAAACCAAATTATGTCGTCACTGTTTTCTGTACGTAAGAACATTATAAATTGACTGCCTAGGGGCAATCATTTCATGTCTGTATTTTTCTGACGCCATGACCAGAAAGAAGGTGAAGCTTTCATTCATCCCTAATGATTCTGCAAGAAAAGCCACTTTCAAGAAGAGGAAGAAGGGTCTGATAAAGAAAGTGAGCGAGCTGAGCACTCTGTGTGGAATCGAAGCTTGTGCTGTGATTTACAGTCCGTACGAATCTCATCCTGAGGTATGAACGATTCTGACAAACAACTAGAAGTCTTTTTATGTTCTTCATTTTTTTGTTTGTGAGTAATCTGATCTTTCTTCAAAGGTATGGCCATCTGTCAATGGAGCCCAACGAATTCTTGCCAGGTTCAGGAACATGCCAGAAATGGAGCAAAGCAAGAAGATGATGAACCAGGAGAGCTTCCTCAGGCAGAGGATAACGAAAGCTGACGAACAGCTGAAGAAGCTGTTGAAGGAGAACAGAGAGAAGGAGATTACTCGGGTCATGTTCGACTGCCTAACTGGAAGATCTTTCCAAGGTCTAACAGTGGTGGATTTGAGCGATCTAGGGTGGGTGGTCGACCGGCATTTGAATTACATTGCAAAGAGAGACGAGTATTGGAACAACCCAGTGGCTCAAAATGAAAACCAGACCTTGTCTGCACCAACAATGGCGGGCAAGGAAGAAACAAGGTATAGAAATGGAGAACCAAGCTTTCAAACAATGGAACCAGTGCAAAGATCATCACACCCATGGTTTATTGAGATGGCGAATTCAACTCGAGATCATCATCATCATCATCATCATCATCATCATCATCATAATCAAATGATGGGATTTGGAGAGGAGGATATGATTTTACCCTTTGGAGATAGAAACCATAACTCTATCTGGTCTACTCCATTTTCACCATAAGAAGAACAACACATCTAGGGAAGATGGACTGGATTAGTTCTTCTACTCCATTTGCTTTAGTTTAGGTCACACAGTAATATAGATCTTTCAATCAAAAAAAAGTTTCTTTTGTTGTATCATCCTAAAATATATGGACGGTTGTAATCTCAATCATTCATGCAGGCAACGTGTTTGATGAAATGCCCCACAGAGATGTTGTTAGTCCTAATTCCAATGAAATGTAACTTTTATTATATTAAAAGCGTGACATTATTTAACTAGGCACGTTGTTTTAGGCTGGTCAAGAACAAACGTAAGGGTGTCAAGATATGATTGGATAAATTTATGTCATTGGTTGTTGACAAGGTTTAGTGTGTTTTTTTTGAAGGGCTTTTTTCAACCGTTGACGTCACTGTTTCAACACTCACATTCATAATTCGGAGGAGGCTAATGATTGATGGGTTTTTTTTTTGTAAAGAAATCTCAGCCATTCAAATTAGTCTCTGACAGGTGTCATAATCCAAATGAGTTGTATCCATAGGAGCGGAGAGGAAAGATAAGCCCTCCAAGGCTCCAACTATGCTTGCTTATTAAATCACAAATCACGCGGGAAAAGGTGACATAAAATATTAATAATTTGTACAATTAATACAATAATTATTAGTGTATTAATTATTACGTTACATCAATTATTAGTAAATATGATATTAATGTTTTATTTTTTGAAGCTTTTTTAGATGATATTATCTACATTTGTTGGTGAGTTAGACCCCACATGAATCACGTAGCATGCGATAGATAGGATCAAATTTGTAGGCACAGTTCTCCAGCGAAGCTCCACATCGCCATCTTTTCTGGTAATTCTATCTCCTGCAACAACGTGTCCATTCTTCTTTTATCTTCTTCTTCTTCTTCTTCTTCCTCTTTCTTGAGAAGAAATGGAGGTGTGAAACAAGGACGTTCAGCTAGTCGGACGATTTTTTAAGATTTTTCCATGGCTATTTGGTTTGCCAGGTGGTCAAGACACACCTATGGATTCCGAAAGAATCTGGGTTTCTTCGGAGTCTTCAATGGAAGTTCTGGTAATTTGAAGACTGAAAAGATAACAGTTTTGAATCATCTGAGCGAAAGCCATGGAGGGAAGCCATATGATTCTGCTGCTTCTTCCCGGTTTGTTTCTTCTATTCACACGCGTTTCCTATCATCAGAACCTGAAAGACAACTTCATCAACTTTACCTCTACCCCCACGACGATGAGGATGATGAGCAAGACAAGGTATAAACTTACACGTAATACTTGCGTGGCTTGGGATCTGCAGACCTTGGCCATATATTTTCGCTTCTATTTGGACGTGTACACATGCTTCTGATTTTCTAGAATATAATATTTAAAAAATAGCTTATTTTGAAACTAGTCAAGTACAGAGGTTGTTTTCTTAGAAAACATAGATCTTACGGTCTCGGTTTTAATCAAAATTATTAACTAATTGTTTTAATATGTCAACCTTCATCAGGTCCAGACTCTCGAGTCAGTTGAGTGTAGAGTTTTTTCCTCGATTTTTTTAATTTTTTTTTTTTTCCTGGAAGTGGTGTTGGAATCCTGTTTTTCATAGTTCAGATCGAAATGGATTATGATTTTCTGCTTGAAAGAAGATGAATCTCAATATGTATTTCACATCTCTTGCAATTGGCAGGCTTTGGATTTTCCAGGAGGAAAAGTGCCGATTACTTCTGAAATGACGTTTATTCCAGAGTGTTTGGACAAGAGGGTACCTTGCTATCGAGTTCTAGACGATGATGGAGAGCTCATCAGTAGGAGCATCTCTGTTCAGGTTTATCACTTTTCGATGCATGCTACCTGCTTGTTAAAATTCCTAAATGACATAAATTTCCTAATTTCCCAATTTATTATGATTTTCTTATTGATTTTTGAAAAGATGTCAATTGCTTCATCACATTTTATAGTTAAGCAAGGAATTGGCAGTGAAGATGTATAGTGAGATGGTCACCCTTCAAATCATGGACACCATATTTTATGAAGCGCAGAGGCAGGGAAGAATCTCATTTTATGTGAGCACAGCAGGGGAAGAAGCTACAAACATTGCATCCGCTGCTGCACTTTCTCCAGATGATCTAGTTTTGCCTCAGGTACACTGGTACAGAATCTATTATCTGTAGTTCTTTTTATTTCATCCTTTGCATTTTAATTTAAACTGAGAAGTGACGAGCTAAAGTTTAAAAAAACCAGTAGGATAGAGCATATACATATTGTATTCTTGAAGCAGAGGATCTGAATTAGCATGGAGCCTACAAATTCCGCTATTTATGCTACCGAGAGATCGATTATTAGCAGTCCCTTTTTGATTGATCTGAAAATTTTGAGTTAAAAAATGTATAAAATACTGATGTAATTGACTTGTTACTTCCAGTATAGAGAGGCTGGAGTTCTACTATGGAGGGGTTTCACTCTGCAAGAGTTTGCCAATCAGTGTTTCGGAAACGAAGCCGATCTTGGTAAAGGCCGTCAGATGCCAATTCATTACGGATCAAATAAGTACAATTACATTACTGTCTCATCGCCTATCGCGTAAGATTTCTTAATCCATTAGTTTTTTCCATTTTTATACTCAAACCATGAATCTCATACAACACTACTTGCGTTCATGTAAATTTGATAAATAAATTGTTTCTTGCCTGAAAATAGGTATGTATTTCCTACCTTGTTTATCCAAATAATCAATTTGAATAATACATTTAGAGCCAATTATCCATTTTTAACACATTAATTTTACTATCGTTAAGCGGATTATAGTTGTATTTTATTTCTTTCAGTACACAACTTCCTCAAGCTGTGGGAGTTGCTTATTCTCTTAAAGTAGACAAGAAAAATGCTTGTGCAGTAACTTATTTCGGAGATGGTAGCACAAGTGAGGTGACCACGCTTTCTTTTTTCCTGATTATAGTTGTTGATTTGCAATGATAAGTGTAAAAATATGATCTTTTCTTTTTCAGGGAGATTTCCATGCTAGCTTGAATTTCGCTGCCGTACTGGAAGCTCCCGTCATTTTCTTTTGCCGAAACAATGGCTGGGCAATCAGTACTCCTGTAGAGGAACAATTTAAAAGTATGAATTGATTCAGTCTAGAACCATGTTAGTATAAATCTGGACTGAAATATTGTCAATGAAAATACACCATGGTTTTACTTTATTATTATGTTGATGGTAATATTGTAGCTTCTATTCACTTTAACTTCAGTTTCTGTCAGGTGATGGCATTGTTGTTAGAGGTCAAGCTTATGGAATTCGAAGCATTCGGGTCGATGGAAACGATGCTTTGGCCGTTTATAGCGCAATCCAGATGGCTCGTAAAATGGCTGTATCAGAACAAAGACCTATATTAGTGGAGGTGAGCTCACACCCAAAAATAAAAAAGAACAAGAAAAAGATACAACAATGTATTTTTTTGATTTGCTATTCTGGATTAAAGAAAAAAAAAAGAGGTAAATGTTTACTTTATAGATGCAACCTTAATATTTTTTTTTTTTACGAACAAAACCTTTCTCTTTCAGTCATTAGGATTTAAATAGATATTGTTGTCAATTTAATTATTTAATTTAGCATGTATATATTACGATATTTATTTAATGTGGTGTTTTAACTTGTTTTCTAATTCTGTTGTAGATTTCAAACTCTATCGCACGATCGACAGAGTTCGAAATCAAACTGAAAATCGTCATAAAGGGTTAGAAATTGAGTTAAAATAACTCATTAAATTGAAAATGTGATAAATACGTGGTGGATATAATGGATAGATTGAGTATCGAGTTTAAGCTGTTAATAGTTAAAAAAATAAAGATTTTGTTGGAAATAGAGAAAATAGTTAAGGAATAATATGTCTAAATTGCAATTTATAAACAATAAAATGGTCTTTGAAAGTGTTTCTTCATCAATATTGGTAAAATCATGTTGCGTTTGAGATTCTCTGTTTTTAGAAACAAACAAAGGCTTGCATTTCTGAAGCGTTGTTGAAACTCTCAGACACTTACATACAGAGTAGGACATCATTCCACATCCGACGATTCCACCAAATACCGGCCAGTGAATGAAATCGAGTACTGGAAAACTGAGCGAAACCCTGTAAATAGATTCGGGAAGTGGTTGAAACGGAACAGTTGGTGGAGCATCGACGAAGAATCCGATCTCCGAAAGAGTGTCAAGAAAAAGGCAAATCTTATCATCCTCAATCTATTTCTCTTGATTTTGTGGGCATTTTTGAATGAAATTATGGTCCCTTGCAGGTTCTGGAAGCCATTCAGGCTGCAGAGAAGATGAAGAAATCCGGTGTTGGAGAGATGTTTAGTGATGTTTATGACAACCCACCCTCCAATCTTGAGGAGCAAGAGATTCTACTCAGACAAACCATTGCCAGACATCCCCAGGATTATCCTTCTGACATCCCTTTGTGAATTATCCTCATCAATGCCTTCTCCCTCGCCTGTACTGTGTAATGCAATAACTAAGCTGTAAATATTTTCTTTGTTAATAATACAATTTCTAATCTTTGACGTTAACTATACATTACTTTGGTAGATTTCTTGTCACGACCCGGCCTCGTCCGACTCAGCGCTATGCTAGTGTAGATTTTTGTTAGGATTAGATGATTATTATAGTTAGAACCTCACGGAAGTGATAGAGTGACATTCATGGTAGGCAAGAAAAGCTTTGGACTGAACTAAAATGGGATGAAGATGAGATAAGCATCCATTAAAGGGCAAATAGCAGAAGTTCAAATATGAAGACAGCCTTTGAGACCAAGCCACAGTGCTCATCAACTCCTCAGAAATTCCATCCCTAAAGATCTTCGAACACTACGGGTATAAAGCAATACAATATGAATCTAGAGAGAGAGAGAGAGAGAGTGCTCCACCAGCTATCCATCCAAGTCAGCCATCACTCTCGAATGGCTTTTATGATTTGCAGTAGAAAGCATGAGATGTTGATTCTTGGGTAGAAGCCTAAAGGATGAAGCTTTTGAGGAGCCAATGAGATTTGATTATTTTGAAGAATAATTTAAATATTTAAATTGAAAGATAAAAAGTGGGCATTTATTTTGATTCTTCTTTCTATGGTTCATATTTCGCTCACAAAATTCTGAATCATTAGAACACAACCCACAATTATATACTCCCATTTTTATCTACTTGCATATTCTTTTTTCCTTTTCCCCTTTGAAATCTTTGTTTAAAAAAGTATTTTTAATTATTTTTATAGTACACTATGTCTTCCAATTCAATCATGATAACACACGTATTGTAATGTCTTCCAGTGCTACCAGTATAAAATTATATGTTTTGGGTCAGAATGCATACATTATTTTAAAAAAAATATTAAATTTAAATCATATATTTTTTATTGTTTTAAGCGATGTGAGATTGTACGTACTACTGATCTGTGCTGAATTTTTACACTAGCTCTTTGTTATTTTTAAATTGTGTTTAATAGCCTAATATGTATAATAATTTAAATTAAAATTACAAATAAATTGAAGTATGAAGATTAAAGACACATTTTTTGAAGAATCATACGGAAGATTGGGAGAGAATGATACGACACCGTTTGATGGATAAAAATGTCAAATGCCACGTGTAGCATTTCTTGTCGGATTCTATCATAAATCAACGGTTCATATCACCGAGAGTTGTACGGTCATTTCCGCTTCCTAGTAGGATCCTACGTCATCAAAGGACCCAATTCGCCGTTGACTCTCGGTTCCACGTGCGATTCTTTTTTGCCATTTAATTCTTTCACAAATTTAATTAATCATTTTGATTAGTTTTACTAATTAGATTGTCTTATTTTAAAAATTTAGAGCTACACGCGCGAATAATTGGTTAGATGTTTGGTCGCCACGTCATTCTCTGAATAAACAAACACACAATTATGCCCATAAAAATGCTATGATACTCTGTTCACTCCAGATATAACGTCCTCTCCCACTGCATCTTCCTCACCTCCAAGTCCCTGATAGAGAGAGAAAGAGAGAGAATGTTGGGTTGCGGGAGGAAGAAAGTGGTAATCCAACGTCGAAAGCGGAGGCACATAATGAGCTTTTGAAACCCACTGTCTATTTCTCTCTCCTGTCTCTGCACCTCAATCTTCCGACCCAAATCAGATTGAATTTCGTCCCTCCGATTCCCCGGTAAGCCACCGCTGCCTTTCGCTTCTTTCTGCTGAGCTTTTGACTGTGTTTCTTCTTCTACACCTGGGAACTGAGTAGATTACGGAATGCACTTCAGTTTCCTGGTTTTTGTTTTTGACAAAGTTGATTTCGTAGTACGATGTTCAGTTCGGCGAGGTTGAAATCTCCGACGAGAAGAGGGCATATCGACTGAGACATAATTGGGGAACTGGAACGGACGGTGGTTGTTTAAAGAAGCTTTCGTCATTTCCATGGTAGTTAAGGATTGAGAATCACATCTTTACGTCTCTTCACTTGTGCTTATGTTCTTAGTCAATTGTTTGAAATATATACTTGATGAAGAAAGTATGTTCGAGCTGTCTTTATAATAAACTCAAGGATTTTGAGTATGTTAAAGTTGTTTAATGTTGGATTTTTGTTTTATAACATCTGCTGTACTATGCTCAATTGAGTCGTATTATGATATTATCTGTTACTGAAGTTTTATCGTATGATATTTATATTTTGCAGCAGTCCACGCTCGTATATTTCTCAGACGGTTGGACAGTAGTACAAGTTGAATAATCGAAGGAAGGGATTTGATTTTGCTCTTTGCGGCTCTGGCTTTATCGATCGAGTAATTTTTTTACGGTTCGAAAGTGAAATGGGTGTAATTCATCGTTTCGGTAAATGCGATGTTGATGGTTTGTGACATTAGCATTGATTTGCTGCTTTGATGTTGATTTGGATACAAAATAGCGTCACAGCTGGCTAACTGAAGTTCCGATTTCGATGGCACGAGTCTGTTGGCCGTATTTTGATCCTGAGTACGAGAGCATGAGCACTCGGATCAATCCTCCAAGGTTCTATTTCTCTCTCTATGTTTTTTTCTTAAATTGTCGAAATTAAACACAAATTACAAAAAAAAAAAAAAACAAGAACAATTGAGTTGAGATTTACGTAGAAAAAAAAATCAAAGGCATAGTAGAGAAATCCACTGCAAAAATCAAAGTATAACATCGAGTTTTACTACTCAAGATGTACCCCTGTAATCGATATACATCGTGAAATACAATAAACTCATCGAAAGAAGCAAAGAGAAACCAGAGTTTCTTATCGATTACTTAATTGGACGATACATTAAAATGTATGCATACGAAAATAAATGATGAAAGATTAATATCCCTTAATAAGAAACTCAAAATGTAATTTTATAATCTAACATGCATAACCACCGAGGGCGGTCGAGACTCTTCACTATCGCCACATATCCATGTGAAAAAATCCGTAATATTCGATCAAAACTTTGTTGTAATTTTCTAGTTTATCGGACTACCAACTTGTATTACATATTACATAGTCTCTCTTGACAGTTCTTCTCATTTTGGTTGCAGAGTTTCTGTAGACAACACAAGTTGCAGCGATTGCACTCTTGTGAAGGTGATTTACTAGAGGATTAGCATTTTTACAACACGATCATTATTCTACTGAGACCAGATTCTTAAAACAGACAGAAATATAATTATGCACGTGTGGCTTTGATGAACAGGTTGACAGCATGAACAAACCAGGAATTCTTCTGGAAGTGGTCCAGTTTCTGTCTGACCTTGACCTCATTATTACTAAAGCTTACATCTCCTCTGATGGCGGATGGTTCATGGACGGTAAGTCTTCATCTTGATCGAATATCTAGTTATTACAATATTCGAATTGAATATCTGATAATCCCCTGCTTCTGCATACTTCTGGAGGAACAGTTTTTCATGTGACTGATCAGCAAGGAAAGAAGATCATCGATGGAAAAACCATTGACTGCATAGAGAAGGTAATGTCGTCTTCTACATTCCATGCTCTTCCACTTACTGTTGCCGCCATAAACTAGAGGAAATTAGAAATCATATTCGACAGCAGTGATTGCATGATTACAAGATTGATCCTGTTGGATTGTCCTGCTCACTGTTTATGAACTAACAATCGGTATATAAAAATCCTACTGAAACAGGCTTTAGGACCAAAGGGTCATACCAAAGATGGGGGAAAGACTTGGCCAGGGAAGAGGGTCGGAGTCCATTCAATCGGCGATCACACTGCGATCGAACTAACTGGTAGAGATCGCCCGGGTCTCTTATCAGAAATATCAGCCATCCTTACCAACCTTCATTTCAATGTAGTCGCCGCAGAAGTTTGGACACACAATAGGCGTATAGCATGCGTACTTTATGTCAACGATGATGCCACATGTAGGGCCGTCAACGATCCGATCAGATTATCGATAATGGAGGAGCAGCTGAAAAACGTCCTCCGTGTATGTGAGGACGACGAGAATGTGGCCCACACCAGCTTCTCCGTGGGGCTAACTCATGTTGATCGACGGCTCCATCAGATGTTATTTGCTGATCGGGATTATGAAGGTGGTTTAGTGAGTGAGATGGACTATCCTCCTTCGATTAGACCGAAGATAACGATTGAGCATTGCGAAGAAAAAGGATATTCGGTTGTTAGTGTTCGATGCAAAGACAGAGCAAAATTGTTGTTTGACATTGTCTGCACCTTGACGGATATGCAATATGTAGTTTTTCATGCTTTGATCTCATCGGATGGTCCCAACGCTTCACAAGTACATTCTTCGATCTCGTCAAACATCCTTTTGTTTTTCAATTCTTTATCGAGTTGAGTTTTTGGTTGCATAGGAGTACTATATTCGCCATATGGATGGTTGCACCCTCGATACTCAAGGAGAGAAGGAAAGGGTTGTCAAATGTCTTGAAGCCGCAATTCGAAGAAGGGTTAGTGAGGTATGTGTATTCATCACAAAAGTTTAAGTTGCTAATATTAAGTTGAATTTGATCTTTTATCTTAATCTTAACAACAAATGTAAAGTGCAATTTAAACCCTCACAATTGAAGTTATTTACTGATAAGACGTCGAACTATTTTTTTTTTTCATGTTCAGAACATTCGCCTTTCAGTTGTTAGCAATTTAGACTTTGTCATTCATTTTTTCGTTAAAAACTAACATTTGTATACCATGTTTTTCATTTAACGAGATGTTTTAACTTTATTTCTAATCTATACAATGATTTCGATCTCAGCTGCTCTCATCTCCAATAATTGTTAACAGCTTAAAGATAAATGTTATAATTAAAAAATAGAGTTGTAAATGAACTTAAACATTAGGGTTTAAATTGCACTATACGTGACATCAAATACTCCTTTGAATGATAATGCACTTTTATGGAGCTTAGGGGGTCAGCTTGGAGCTATGTGCCAAGGATCGAGTAGGTTTGCTATCACAAGTAACAAGAATACTAAGAGAGAACGGATTAACAGTCACAAGAGCCGGCGTCTCTACGGTGGGGGAGCAGGCGATGAACGTATTCTACGTCCGGGATGCATCCGGTAATCCAGTGGACATGAAAACAGTGGAAGCGCTTCGCAAGGAAATAGGACACACAATGATGTTGAATGTGAAAAAAGTGCCTCAAAGTGCCAAGCCTGCAGAGGCTAATTCCAATAATGGATGGGCCAAAACCAGTTTCTTCTTTGGAAACTTACTGGAAAGGTTTTTGGCTTGAAACTCACCCCTATTATTTCTTTTCTGCTGTGATGGAAATGTATAGAAAATAATACTGCTGTTAATATGGGCAGGAATCCAACTCTTCTCTTGCCAAACAACCCTTTAATAATCTATCTGTATGTATGCATTTTTATATTTTGGATTTTTGATCGATTTTATTCTGTGTAGAGAACAAAAGAAGCCAACTTTTTGGCTTTTCAGCACTCATTATCAGCCAGTGTAAGTGCATAAAACAGGAAGCACCATAGGAGGTCGAGAAAATCCTGCAATACTGATATATTAATAATAAATTGTTGCAGATTGTGCAAAGAACCTGATAACCTTGGGTTAGATCTAAGGAACACGACAGTCTGTGATTGTTTCCGTCTGAAATGTTAAAAAAAAAAAAGGCATCATTTTGTGTCGACATTTTTTGGATTTTGTATTCCAGTGGAACTGCTTTTACGCGCGGCTTCGATTTTAGACAGATGGAATCTTGTAATAGTTCTGGTTTAACTTTTGTCTTTTCATCTTGCCCATCAATCATTGATCATTTCTTGGTCTTCACTTTTTCTGTGGTGGGAGTCGTCAATTTTTCTACGCTCTTCCTCGATCATATCAGTATTTCTCGTCAACTCGTTGGCCCCACTTTAGATGGACCCAAACATCAACGCATTATGACAACCGTTGATTATTTCACGTGGCAATTTTGTATGGCTAGTCCCTCTTGATCTCAACCTTTGTCTTGTCTTAATAAACCTTCTTTCTCAACTGTTTAACGTCAGGTTGCAAACTTGTATTGCAACCCAGCTTCTTTTTCCTGGAGGTAAGGATCAAAGCTCTAAGCTTTTCTTCACTTTCGCTCTCCCGTCTTCTGGGCTTTAGTTCGAAGGTCTAATTTTGAAGTTGAATTCATGGAGATTGTGATGGGGTTTTCATCATCTGATTATTTCGAATTAATCGTCTTTCTTTTTTTCATTCTCTTGACGAATTTCTCTAGCTGATTCTCATCATATGGTCCTCTTTGCTCTTCTTATACTTTGGTTCTGGTGTTGAGTTGATCAATATAGAAATATTGGTATTATGAGCTAATTGGTACCAATTTTCAAAATGTTTTGAATTTCCGGAAGTGGGTTTTCTTGTTCTGACTGAATTTGCAGAAGAGGGGTTTTTTTAAAAATCTATTTCTTCTTTGTGTGAAATTTGGTGATGCGAGTTTCTTCGTTCGCCAGCTGCAGCTTAATTCTGGAAATAATCAGAGGGAAAATATAAGCTACTCTGCTTTCTTTCTGCTAGGTGAGGAAAGCAAGAACAGCTGAAGTGAAATTGTCGGCGAAGAAAACTTGAGACATCAGGAGATGAACCTGAGCACTGACAAGCTTCTGTTACTTGGTGATGATGATGATAAGAACATTGCTAATCGTATAGAATTTGAAGTTGATGGTGGGGTAGTAACCAATTGGAAAGCCATTCCAATGGAGCTCCTCTTGCAAATTGTATCTCTCATCGATGATCAGACGGTTCTCGTGGCATCGGGCGTTTGCCGAGAATGGAGGGATGTCTTGTGCTCCTACCTAACTCGTCTTTCTCTCTCATGGTATTTCCACTCTCTAGATTTTTCTATTGTGTATTTAGATTCACTTATATAAATTGGTCTTACTAGATTTCAGTGTTTGGTTTTTGTAAAGGCAATTTACTGATGTTTCCAATCTCAAAAGGGTCTTAATTTGATTTAGTTCTTGATGGTCATATTAATCTCTAGCAATTCAATCTTCAGGTGTAACAAAAATATGAACAGCTTGGTCCTATCTTTGGCTCCTAAATTCACAAAACTGCAAATTCTCGTTCTCCGCCAGGACAAACCACAGCTCGAAGACAATGCCATCGAAACGATCGCACATTTCTGCCATGACCTTCAGGTCTTGGACCTTAGCAAAAGCTTCAGGCTCAGTGACCGTTCTCTATACGCCTTGGCCCATGGCTGTCAAAATCTCACAAACCTCAATATTAGTGGATGTTCATCATTCAGTGACAATGCACTGGCTTATCTCGCTCGGTTCTGCAGAAAACTAAAAGTTTTAAATCTATGTGGTTGTGCTAGAGCTGCATCTGACATTGCATTGCAGGTACTGATAAATATCAATAATCTCAAAAGCTTAATCTTGTGAATTGATATTAATTTAATCATCTATATATATTTTTAAACGAGTTTATAGATCAAGTATTTTCGTCATATTTCTAATGAAAGTTAGTTTTTTTGTTTTTTGTTTTGTGATATCAATCATTCTGTGTAATGTGCAGGCTATTGGGTGTTATTGCAATCAATTACAGTCCTTAAATCTCGGATGGTGTGAAAATGTTAGCGATGTTGGGGTCACAAGTTTGGCATTTGGCTGCCCTGATCTGAGAATCCTCGACTTGTGCGGCTGTGTTCTTATAACGGGTAGATTTCAGATTATCATCCCTCCAAATTTAGTCGATCCACACACTAAATAACTCTTAGAATTGCACTTGGTCATTGGAAGTTGAAAGTTATTTAGCTTGGATATGCTTTTGATGCAGATGAAAGTGTGATTGCTTTAGCCAATGGATGTCCAAATCTGAGGTCTCTTGGGTTATACTATTGTCAAAACATCACAGACAGAGCAATGTATTCGTTGGCACACAGCCGAGCTAAGAGCAAACAGGCCCCTCGGGGATCTACAAAAGGCAAAACCGAAGATGGTGGGCTTAGAACTCTCAACATTAGCCAATGCACGGCTCTCACCCCCTCGGCTGTTCAGGCCCTCTGCGATTCGTTTCCTGCTCTTCACACTTGCTCCGGTAGGCATTCACTCATGATGAGTGGCTGTTTAAACTTGACGTCTGTCCATTGCGCATGTGCCGTCCAGGCTCATCGTAATTCTAGCATTTACCCCCGTCTTGCTCACTGAATACATATATATATATGGCTGGGTTTGTATTAGTGGTGTTCCAAAATCCCAGAAAATAAAAATGTATGTTGTGTAAATGGTAGTTGTTTGTTTTTTATTTTATGGACATGAAACATCTCTTTTGTTAAATGTTATAAATATATGTTGAAAGTATTTCAATTGTTGTCATCTTGTCATGGTTGGAGATAGGCTTTTGGGTTGATGGGAACAAGTGAATTCGATGATGATTATTATGATAAAAATGATAATGTGCAATTTAAATTTTAATATTTAACGATTATATTTTAAATCGTTTTTTTCACCAATCCAGTCTTCATATTTTAACTATGAAGCATGCGTATATTGTATTATCTATTTAATCAACTGTTTTACTCGATTTTTAACTCATCTTGTAATTTTTAATCTGATTTTGAAATTTGTCAATACCTATCGGGGGATAGAAAATGAGTAAAAATATCTTATTACATAAACATTGGTCAGTTCACTGCACTGGGTGTAGAAAAATGGGCACAGTTTTGAAATTGGATCTGAAGAGTGTATAGAGAGAGTTGAGCCAAGCGGGTTTCTAACGCCTCCCTTTTTCTACTCATTATAGTAAATTTCAAAATTAATATCCATGGCAAAGAAGGAAGGAGCAAGCACACTTTGCAGTGGAAGCGAAGACGAGGCATCCTAACAGACCAGACATGGAAGACTTAATATTATTCATTCGTGACCCAAATCAATTCGATTAAGCACTCGCAATCAATTCGATTGTCATTGATAAAAAAATTCATCATTCATGGGCAAAAAGAAAACATCTCTCCAATCCAACCAAAATGGGCAAGTCTGGTATGTATGTAAAAGAAATGAGTAAATGTTGTATAAAACATCTAATAAAACCTGCCATTCACTGACAAGGAGCTAAATTAATTACCTATACCATCCAAGAACATCCATTCCAACATTCTTAATTAAAACAAAATCTTGGGTCAAAATTTCTGTTGTGGGTGGACACCGAATGCTGGTCTAACAATAACGAGCATGCCGGCCTATCTATGACGAGCAACCAGGAGTGGGTTCAATTCTTCTATTTTTTGACTCTTCCCCTCATTCCTTTTCCGCCACCTTTGCCTTTTCTCCCTCCTTTTGAGGAATTCTTCATTTGAGATTTTTTATTTGCCTTCTTCTGCCTTTCCTTCCGAATTTGTTCTAGACCTTTAACTTCTGAACGCACATTTGCATTTGGCACTGAATCTTGTCTCTTGCCGTTCCTAAAGTTTCTATTTCCTCTTGAAAAATGCTGTTTTCCTGGGTAATACATAAGTTGGATTAGGTGAGAAACAATCTCAAATTTCTGTCCTGATCAGTAAGAAGTTTATTACATCAAGAAATCTCAATCAAAATGCATACAAAGTAATACATCCAGAGATCAAAACTCATAATGACTGAACCCTGCTGGAGATTATTAAATTATGAAGCAGGGAAAATAGATGTCAGCTATCGTTCTTTAGAAACCTCTTACTTGCGTACAATTGTTTCCAAAAACATTATACATATTTCATATTAGTTTGCTTAGAGTTTACAAGAACTGAACTAAACGGTTCTCTAAGTTTTAATCAGCACCCCTACTTTCAGCATTATGATAGTAATTAGACCAATCACATGAAATATTACCTGCAAAGCTAGTGGATTTATCGGCATGTCCTTCACTATCAGTTCCCTTGAGAGATATTTTGGTGTGTGAGCGCTCTTTCCATTTTTTGTATATTCCGGTTTTGTTAGCTTTAACTTTTGCTCCACCCTCTGTCTTTATCTGCACACCAGTAAAGAAACCGACCATTTAAGAAGCTTTATTATTTTTTATTGAATATCTGTCAACGTCTAGATCAGCTTGGCAAATCTCGACTACTCACACAAGACCAAGACCCAAGCTAACTACCCGGTAAAGCCCAAATGACTTTGAGTAGACTTGAACATTGAAAATCATTGAGAAGCTACCAGTTAAGAGCTAGAACTCATTAAGTCATTTGGTTATATTGAATATGAAAAAAAAAAAAAATGAATTGGTGAAACGCCAGAAATATCAAATCAAAGTATTGGTGAAACGCCAGAAAGAGCGAAGTCAAAAAGCTCTTAGAGTTACCTTTCCACTAGCTGTTACACGCTCGCCATTATTTAACTTGATGTACTTTTTACCCCTCTGTGACCAATACAAATAAGGAATCAAATCGGTAGCACTAAAAGAATATAGACAATTAAATATAAAAATGATACCAGCATCAACTGGTAGAAATTACCTTATCCCAATGATATACAGATTTCTGTTTCTGCATGCTGGTACTATCATCTCCAACTAAATCTAGAACAGCATTTTCTAACCTAAAAACGTAATTGATACAACTAGTTATGATGTCAGTTAATTAGCATAAATGCAGCTATCCAAATTTTATCCTTTATTTGGGACTTTGATCAAATTCAATTTAACTTAAAAACCTAACCTTCAAGGAAAATATATCAAAATTTGTCGTAAGAATATATGCTCTTTAAGAAACCAAGTATTTTTTCCTAAAGCAAAATAATAGTTCATAGCTTGTAAAGTTATTCAAGTTAAATGTGATAACAGACTAACAAAATTTTATTCAAGAATAGCATTCGCTTTTAAAGATTAAATACTCTTTATTTGATGCAACTCTACCAAAAAGGCAAAACCATAGAAGATAAATTACAAACAAAAATTAAACAGGATAATATATTTTGTAATATTATGCATTCATTCAACGGAAGAGTTCAACAGACCAGCCTACCTAGTAGATACTAAACTTTTTTTTTTATCAATAGGGATCGTGAACATATCAAAAGAAAAATGGCAAAATAAAACCACCCATCCAATAGTCCATTTTATGTAGAGTTCAAGGGAACACCAAGTCTGTCCATCAAAACTCTATTGGTTAAGCAAAGAGAAATAAAAGAAGAATGAAATATATAGACAGTAGTACCTGTTTGATCCAAAACCTTGATCACCTCGTACTGAGAGTCCTGCTTCCATATGCTGAATAATTCAAAAATCCAAGAAAAGAGAGCTTCAATTAAGTTACCAGCCAATTCATAGCATAAACCAAATTGAATATACTGTGTAAGGTAGTTGCACATTGAATAAAGAGTTGCCAAAATCATGGCTTACATGATTTGTAGGCACTGAACTTATATAGAACTCCTCGTCTTTAAAAATCAGTGACTTTCTTTTCAACCCACGACTATCTGAAAGAAGAGCATAAAACAAAACAAAGAACATTCATGTCAAACTGAAAACTAGTCAAATAAAAAAAAATGAAGATCCACATAAATGCACTTTGTCTTTAGTAAATATCGTTCATTTCCCATGCTATGAATTTATAAAGAATCCACATAAGTCATCATTAAATAATTGAATCCCAACAGTAGTGGCGTAATCCCGTTCAACATGACATTTAAGGGGGTCAATTAGCCATTGGACAAATCCTTCGTACAGGTTATAATTTAGTCTAACTATCATTGTACGATTGTAGTCATTTTCAAAGGTAAGCTTAAAATATCAGCATGAGTCCCTAACACATCCTGAACACCAGTGGTGATGACACGTGATGTATGTCTAGAAAATTGAATGTGTTGTAAGAAATAAAGGCATATAAATAAAATAATAAATAAATTTTCATGCACAATTTAAGCTTAAATCAACCAGACGGAAAAGCACTACATCTTTGATGGTGAAAACAAAACCAAAGATGTTGCATTTCTCTGCCAGCACAGATAATTACTGCTAAGAAAAATCAGAGCAAAATCCACTCAGTAAAAATTAGAAGGTAGAAAGATCTTATGAGGTCAAGCTTGAATACATAATTATATCAAAATAACATATGCTCAAAACCTTTTTCTTTCTTAGCTGGCAATGAAGGGGTTTCAGGTAGGACTTCCTGCAAAATTTCACATAAATAGTCTAAAATATCAAAACCACCAATCATCTTCACAAAAATGCTAAATCAGGTGGTCAAAAAGATAAAAAACCTCAAACCTATATATGGTCAAAAGACAGGAATTAAACATTCGTTAATAGAAATCAAGCATAAAAAAGGCAAAGATTACCTTTTCGGCGTGACTGTTAGAACGTTGTTTCTGTACCAAGTTAATGACTTCCTCATGAATAGCTCTCTTTCTTTTCATCACATCAACCCATTGACTGGAAGGGCCCTAGAAAAACCTAAAAAGTTAGTTGACATCGGAATATTGAAGGAAAATTCAACTCCTAATTCCATGTTTTCATTCCAATTTCTTGACTGTAAACTACTTAAAAGTAAAGAATTCGACCCACATGTGGTGATCTAACAAGCCCTAAACAAATCTTTATAGAGCAAAAATTTTATCCTCGTAATCATGAATAGTAAGCATCTTTCTTAAAAGAAAAGGATGTGCAATTTTCAAATGAGATGCCATTCGCATATTATTAAGACGTTTTTATAGTGCATGACAAATCTTCTAAGCAACAATAGAAGTTAAGAAATTAAAAAACCTTAAGCCTAAAATAGAGAAAATGCTTCAATGCTTTGTGACGTATAAATAAGTTTGAGAATTTCACTGAGAGTTGCAAGGGAAAATAATAACAGTAATATGAACTCAATATAATGCCTATTTCTAAAAGCAAAGCCAAAGGGCAGCAGAAACAAATCTCATGTTATAAGCCAAAAATGAAAATCGTCAAAAGATACCTGCCGATGCTTGGATTTAGCAGCATCACCTTCAGCTTCCAAAATTGTCTGCTTGGGTCTAGCATAAATAATTAGTCTATTACTCATTGTACGCACTTTTAAGTTGACCAATTATCTAGAACTTGCTTCTATCAAAACTCACCTAAACGTTTTCAATCGCTCAGAAAAAGCCAATGCCCTTAATTGCCCACCTTCCATTACATTTTTAAAGATTGGATGAAGCCCTTCGCGTACCAAGTCTTTTGATCTTCTGATGGACTCTTTTGAAGGCAAGGGTTTTGTCTTTGAATATAAGCTAAATGCATTTACACATGTTCTCAGTAATAAACTCAATTCTGCAGATGAATCAATAATTTCCCGTATTCTATCAGCAGTGAGATCGATAACCTCCTGAGGAAAACGCCCATAAACAGTTGCTCCATTAGCTGTGGCTTGATTGATTTTTGACATCACTCCATCCACATCATGCAAAACCTCTTCCCCAGTGGGGGCAGGCCGAATTGGTTTTGAGAGAAAAAGATGAAGGTCTAAAAGGTAAGGCAGATCTTCAGATGTCACAAAAGAAAAAGCAGTACCAGTACGACCACACCTTGCAGCTCGTCCAACTCGATGAACAAAGATTTTAGGCTTCGGAGGAAAGTCCCAATTGATCACGTTATCAAGCAATGGAATGTCAATACCCCTAGCTGCAACATCTGTCACAATTAACAGCATAGTTTTTCTAGCCCTAAACTTTGAAACATGAATCTTGCGAGCATCTTGGTCCATGTCACCATAACAGACAGAAGGTTCAATACCCTCCTCTCTAAATAACATATTGAGGAACTCCACATGATGTTTTGTAGAAACAAAAATTAATGTCTGCTGATCAATACCTATATGCTCCCTTACCAAATATAGTAATGCAGCATGTTTTTCTTCATGCCTTAAGGTAAAAAAAGTAAGCTTTAAGTCAGGGCTGATCTTGTTTTCCAAATCAAGCCGAACGAGCTTAGGGTCTCGCAAACCTGCCTTGGCAAACTCAGCAAGGGCACTTGGTAGGGTTGCACTAAAGAGTAATGTCTGACGATTCTCACTCAACTGTGAGAGGATTTGATGCAACTGCTCAGCAAAACCCATACCAAAAAGACAATCTGCTTCATCAAAAACCACATATTCCACTGTTCGTAATGACATATCATCCACTTCAGACAAATGATGCATAAGCCTACCTGGAGTAGCAATAATGATATCCGGATTCTGAGATAATTCTTCAAACTGAGTTTCCATGCTGTCCCCTCCAACCAGCAAACTTATTCGAAGATCTGTATGCATGTCCATAAATTCAAGAGTTACCCTCGGTATCAATAATAAGTATAATACATTTGGGTAAAAAAACTAATGTCTATTTTCATCTTATATTTATTAGCGTGCCCGTTAAAATCGTAGAACAAAAAAATTAGTAAATGTCATTTAAGTTCTAGAACGTCATTCAAGGGGTCAAAAAAGTATCCTATTACAAAAATAGCTAGTAACAACAGTAACACTGGATCCTTGACATTCAAACTACGTCAATTTACGTCTTTTTCCCATGATCCACTTATTCTGTAAGTTGTTCAATTCTAAGGACATATCGTGTCGAATAAATCTACCAATCTAACTTCGTTAAAAAAAGAGATAAGATCCTAAATACAACCCTGAACTCACCGGTAAATCGGCCAAGTTCAGTAGCAAACTTGAGGGTTTGAATAGCCAAATCTCTGGTAGGAGATAAAATGAGGGCTCTAACACCACTCTGCGGCACATGCTGCTTCAAGCGTTCCAACATGGGGATAAGAAATGCGGCAGTCTTACCAGAGCCAGTTCGAGCCATGGCCACGACGTCTGCACCGGACAGTATGATAGGCATGGTCTTCCTCTGTATCGGGGTAGGAACTCTGTAGCCCTTGCGTTTGATTCCTCTGAAGACATCCGGACTCAACCCTAAGGACTCAAATCCACCAGACTTGGCTTTCTTCTGCAGCTTCTCCTTTCGCTTGAGTTCCGCTTTGGAGCTAACGTGCACAGGCACTACCTGAACCATTATCAACAGCAAGGAAGCACCTGTAGAGTCAGGCCCTTGATCACTACCAGAGAAAAAGAGGATGGGAGAGAAATTAGGGCTTGCGAAGAAGAAGAATAAAGCTAATTTCCTACTTGAGCATTAAAGAAAATAAAAATACAATACAGAATAAACTAAAAATTCTAATTTTTCAAAAATAGACTAATATAAGTTATAATCATACTAATTTATCAGAAGGTGTAGATCACTATCCGATCATGCGTTAAGTTTTCAAATAGTCTGGAAAAAAAATATTGAGGTCTAAATTATTAATTACCTCAATCGGCAAGATCTACCATATACTTTACCCAACTTTTATATATTATTTTTCATGTTAATGTTAAGTTCATCTCTTGTATGCCAAGAAAAAAATTAAATCTATTTTAAATTCTGTACTATCGGTAACCCAACAAAAACAAATCTTAAATTATTTTTAACAAAATAAACATTAACGGGTATCCATTATCAGTTTTACCCAAGAACGGGTCCTCACTCAATCGGAACAGAGATTCGTTCAAAATCAACGGATCTCCATTCTTTTTTAGCAGGGTTCCCGTTCCTTTGTAAAATCGTGTGGGGACCCATGCATCACCAGCGAGGAGTCCCCTCTCAAATTAGGGCACGGGGACCCGCCAATTATGAGATTGAGTCCTTATTCTCGATAAAAACACAAGCACAAGGATCCACTTTATATGAACAGATCCTCGTTCTTGTGTTTTTAACTGGGACTCGTCCATCGACAACAGGTCCTTGTTTGCCGATTTTGTATATAGAATCAAGGACATGGTACCCTCCTCTTAAGAAAAACACCCCCTGCTCCGTTCTCATTCTCTCCGACCACCTAAACCTGTGCATAACAGTATTATTCTGACCGCCCTCACTCTCTAGCAGTGAATCGCTATCCATTTCGTGACATTTCACGCTCATTCCCTCTCTCAAGATTGTTCACTCCCATATTCTTTAACCTTAAAGTCTTATGGATGTTGGTTCAAGTAAATTGTTACTAGTCAACAAATTGTGATCTCAATATGGATTAAGATTCCTATACCACACCTATTTTTTGTGACATTCGTGATTTAGATCACGACAACGAATAAATAGAGATGCATTCGAAATAAAAAACTATAGACAATGAAGGGCTTCATTCCTTATACGACTCAGAGGATGATGACTGCATAAACAATCTGGTACGCGAAGTTTGTGGAATTGATTTTTATTTTGAAAAAAAATATATTTCTTTAAAAGAAATTAGAGAAGAAATCATTGAATATGTATTGAAGAATGATTATGCGATGAAATTTAGTAAAAAAAAATTTCGACGATTGACATTAGTTTGTGAATATGTGTAAATGGCGATTGCATGTTTTGAACATGCAAAATGAACTTCCATTTTAAATAAAGAGTTTTAATAATATGCACAACTGATGCCGTAAAATTGAAAATCGAATGCTTCGGTGAAATGGTTGGCAAATCAATATTTTAACAGGTTTAAAAGTCATCCGACATGACATGTTTCTTCCATTATTGAGACGGTGATGAAAGATTTGAATGTTAATATTACATCAAGTTTTGCTAGAAAGAAAAAAGTGAAACCCAAAAACTGGATGAAAGCTTTGGTGAAGAACAATATAAGTTATTATGGTCGTATGCAAAAAAAATTCGTAAATGTAATTTGGGTAGCACTGTGGGTCTTAAAGGATATTTGATGTTTAAATTTATGTCGAAGTTATATTTGAAAGAATGTACATATTTGCATGTAATAAGAGTTTGCTTCAGTGTGATAGATCGATCATATATTTATATGGTTGTCATTTTAAGGGCCCGCCTCTAGATTAATTACTAATAGCCGTCAACATTGATGGTAATGATGGAATATATCCTATTGTTATAATAATTATGGAAGCAGAATGCAAAGACTCGTGGAAGGGTTTTCTTGAGCAATTGATACTAGACATAGACACTGAGACTGGACGCAGTTGGACATTTATTTCGAATAGACAAAATGTATAATTCATTTGCGTTTATTTACATTGTATATGTTCGTATAAAATGAAACGTTGTTCCTTCAAATGACACTGAGATGTTGTTCATTCAAATGTTAGAGATTGTTGCACGTTGTGGCTGAGTCATTACCGTCAGCAAATCAACACCACTGTCTCAGACATGTATGCATATTTCAGGAAAACGTTTTGGGAAAAAGTATACAAAGATGTAACGTGGAATGCAGCAAGAGCAACTACAACTCGTCACTTTGATAGGGAAATGAGAAATTCATTTTTGATTGAATAGGCCACACACGGATATCTCTAGTAATTTTTCTGGTCCACTCTTCCAAATGGGCTCAGGTTACTGCTTCTTCTTGCTTAGTTGTTGGGCGACTCATGCTTTCTCATCAATCTCTAAGCGTGACATAAGATTGAACAATTTCAGTGAGTCATTTAATGCTCTTTTACTATTTGCCAGTGACAAATTGATAGTGACGATATTTGAGATGATCTGAAAGTGCATGATGTCTCGAATTGTGAAAATGCATCAAAAGATGGTTGAGTCGACGAATGTATTGTGTTCCAAAATCAGAAAAAAGCTTACGAAGATAGAACGTGTGGCCCGAAATTAGGGTCATACTTTTGTAGGAGATGCTCAATTTGAAGTCAGTAATGACAATGAACAATATGTTGGCGATTTGCATAAATATGCGTGTCACTGTTACATGTATGAGCTTAGTGGGTCTCGTGTGTTTATGTCATTCCGTGTATGCATTTCATGAGAGTTTCAACAGAAAATTATATTAATCAATGTTATCACCGAGAGACTTATATGAAAATATACTCACATTATATTTATCTGCTTAGTGGTATAGATATATGTCCCAAAGTTGATTTAAGTGAATTTTTACCACCGGTATCAAAACGGCAACCAAGGAAACTGAAGAAAAAAAGAGTGCAAGATGTGGACGAATCCCAAAGCTTGATTAGTAGGAAAAACTCATCAATGACATATGGAAGACGTCGATGTCCTAGACATAATAGTCAAACTTGTCGAGAGTTTTCTTCTACTTCAGGCGCTACTTCTACTTCATTGGATCATTCTTATGTGACATGTATGGGTTTCTACACTGGTGTCAACATGCAAGTTAGTTCGATTCCATTATAGTTCAAATATTGCATTATTAATGACATTCTAATATAGTTTTTATTTTTTGTGCAGAAATCTTCTACACAGACGAGACAGTAATTTTTTGCCACAGTGACAATGATTATGTTGTTTTTTTTTTAAATTTTTGTGTAATGTTGTAAGGTTCTTTTTAGGTAACTGGTGTAATGCTTACTAGTTTATGAAACTTTACAAGTCTATATAATGTTGACAAGTTTATATGTCTTGCTCTATTTACTCGTTCATATAATACATAGAAAATTAAAAAATTAGGCAAAATTTTTTTTGTTTTTTTGACTTCTCCAAAACTATTTTTCACATTTCCTGCATATCTAAAACATAAAATATTTTCCAAACAGTTCTAGTACCAATTATAATAATACATTAACTGAATTACAACTAGCGTAAACCACCAACAAATTAAAAGCAACCAACATAAAACAAGCAACAATATAAAAACAAACTAAATGTATCAATTACAAAAGTACAAACAATCAACTACCTAAAAGCAAACTAAAAACATCATATGCAGGTGATGGTCAGGGTGACGGTGATGCTTCATCTTCATCTTCATCTTCATCCTGGTTATGCATCCAGAATGAAAATCTAGCGATCAAATATTTGTTGCTGTCAGCTCTCTCTGCCCCACACGTAGCTCATCAACTGTAGTTTGCATGTGTTTGCACCACGGTCATCTCTTCAATTCTGCTAAGGAGGATGCCTAGTTTTCTACGTCACAATCAACTCTTCTGTTGGAGGAGCATCCTCCATATGAACATCTTGGGAGGCCTATGGGCTGCAAGAGCTATCGAGTTGGAGGCTTCCTGATAGGCCTTGAAGACCTAATTACCTTGGACTTCAACCATCCCCATCAATTTTAAATGGAGCCTATCAAAGACCTCAGTTTGTCTTTCGCTCCTCCTAGTCTCGGTTGTTGGCAAACTTTGTTAATAATAGAGGCAAACTCGTCATGGTTTTGGCTTCCAAAACCGTGGCACACAATGAACACTTTGGTTCAAAGGAAAACAACACTTAATTGATAAATTTGGCAAAACAAGTTCCTAGCCATTACAAAGGGTAGGCTATATATAGAGATCTAGGCTAGATTAGGGGTTCCATAAGTAAGATGAAATGAGGGCCATAGATGACCAAAGGAAGGGAGGGTCGAGATGATGCCAAGTGTCTCCCTCCATGTGCTCCAAATGCTAACTCCTAATGGACCAAGTCCAAATGTTCCAAGTGCTACAAATGTCAACTCCCAATAGGCCAAGTAATCGTCATATGATAAATCCAAAATGGGCCAAGTGGTGGTCACCCTAACTAATGGCCTAGAGTTTGCCAAAAAAAAGAAAAAAAATGCTAAAATTACATAGAGTTGTCTCCCAGAAGACAAATTTCGACTTCTGATACTCCAGCTGGTGCTCTAATGATTTCTTCATGGTAATTCGAACTCTCCAAAGAGGTACTCTATGACAGAAGGTGAAGAGGCTGATCCATGTCCGTCAAGCTTGGCTCTCATGTCGCATTTTCAACGGGATCAATACCAGAAACAAGGTCATTAGTAAGGAGATTGAATAAAGTTTAGACCCTTGTTTGTGAACGGGTGATCGGCCTCCGTTGCATGTCATATTGGAACATTAAAATGTTCAATGAGCTTTTGTATCAACGTGTTGTACGACATATTTTTGTCGCACGTCCTGTTGGTCTCACACATGTGGCTCATAATCAAGATCCTCGGGTTGAACCGCTTCGCATTATAAAGTTTCTTCATTACATATAGATTCATGTAGCTCACTATATCTCTACGTTTATCTCGTGGTAGAATGGTGTGAGTGATTATAATGTGAATTACCAAGGCTTTACATTTAAGTTCTTCGATCTTGGTTTTTGAACAATCTCGGGAAGATTAATCATTCTTAGGAACTCTACTTCTTTGTCTGCTCTGATAGACTCGCACTCCCAAGACGCATGATAGTATGCTTCGCCCTTATCCTCGTAAAAAAGAAACCCGATCAATTGATATGTCCCTTGGGTGTATCACTAACTCTACTCCAAACATATAAGTCTTTACCGAACAAGTCTTTTCTAAGGAGGTTTAGTTCGCATAAAATAGTCAAAGCAGACGCTCACAACATGTTCCCGACAATTGACACAATCCTAAAAGTCCAATTCTTTCAAACATTTCTTGAATTCTCATTGATGCAAATGTCATAAATCAAACACTCTTAGAGAAAATAATTTATTTGTGCGTCAGGTCATCCTTATACCTCGTTTTATTAAGTCGACAAGTAAACTCCATAGAATTAGAATTTGTTTCATGTCGCTGATCTTGCGTTGAAAGTCGTTGTGTCGAACCTCCTTCAAACATAGCTTGTGCCAGTGGTGCGCATTGTGACGGATTTTCTTAAGACAATCCAAGCTTACATTTGAACATAATCTTCAAACTCATTGCCTTAACCAAGAAATTTGCTGAAAAACCCAAAAAAATCTAAAATTAGGGCACACTGATTGCGCGCGAAATGTCGTTAAATGGACGGCAATTCACGGGTAGGGAGCAATGGTGCTCAGAAAGTGGCTAGAGACAACGAAAACAGAGGGGTCATTTTTTTGCGAGAGAAGGGTCGGGTGGAGGGTCGCAGTCCTTGACTCGATATATAAAATCAAGGACTGTGAACCCGGTCTGTGAGAACGAGTTCCTGTTCTAGCGCTTTTAAGTAAGAATGGGGGTTCAGTCTCAAATAGGTAGGTCCCCATTCGTGCCCTAATTTGATAGGACCCCCTTGCTGGTGATGCATGGTCCCCGCTCCATTTTGCGAAGGAATGGGGACTCGCTCAAAAAGAACGTGGATCCGTTGATTTTGAACTGGTCTTCGTGCCCATTGAACACATCCCCATTTTCGGGTAAAATTGATCACGGGCTGAGCAGACGGGCTAGCTGACGAGCCAATAAATTGCATATGTTAATGTTGAATATTTTCTTTGTTCTTACGTGCTTTCAGTGTGAGTTATTGATCCAATAAATTAAAATCTCTAAGCTGTTAAATGTTCGTAAAGACTTTGATATCACATACTTTATTGATCACTATAAATGGTGGTAATTTTTTTTCAAAAACTAATTTATTATCATAAATAATTATTGTATTAATGTTTGAATAAAAAATAAAATGAATAATAATATCACATTTTATCTTCTTAAAATATTTACCGGTACATTGATATAATTAATATAATAAATTAAATTTTTTTAATTTATTACATTAATTATATAAATTATATTATTAAAATATTCACTGACACATTGATATAATTAATATAATAAATTAAATTTTTTTAATTTATTACATTAATTACATAATAATTATACAAATCATCGTTTGATATGTAATAAAAATAAAAATATAGTATTATTTTAAAATTAATAAAAATAATATTACGTTTATTTCATGCTATTACATTATTTTTATCCATTAAATATTGTAAAAGCAAGAATATAAAATAAATATTGTATTGAGGATTGTTTAACAGCAAGAACAGAGTGCAGAAGTAATGGGGAATCCGATGATGGAAGGCTGGAAGCCACGTAAGGAGACAAAATAGTAGAGGCAAGAGCCATGCAGTTCTACAACCGGACGAGGTCAGAGACGAAGAAACTCTGACGGCGACGTGAATTTCGAGTGAGCTTCTCTTCAACTTTTCTCATTCTCAGAAGGTTTAAAATCCCTATCAAATGAATCCTTTCTCATCCTCTTCCACTTATCACTTATCAGGGCCTCTTTCATGTAGTTTTTATTGTCCGTCTTCCTTGTTTATTTGGCTACTCGTTTTCACTTCTGTCTAACGTTGGAATCACAAATTTTTCTTATCTAGGTTTGTTTCCTGCCTATAAATACTTGGCTAAAACCGTGCTTTCTTCATCCATCCTGGCTACTTCGCAGATTCATCTCAATCTGGGCAATTTGTTTTTTTTTTTAATAACTGTTAATATGCTTTTAAGATCAGGGAGTTTTCCTTTTTCCCACCAATCTGTTTGACTTGCTTAAGTTTTTGTAGGGTTTAAAATGATTGGGTTTTTGTTTTCTGTTCAAATACTTCACTATGATATGATGCTTCCAACATGCCCATTAACTGTTTGAAAAATTTCCTGAACGAACTGTCATTTTTATTGTTTTGTTATCCCGACGTCTTCTGATTTTATAAAGCGAAATTATGAATAATTTTACCTGAATCTAATCTTCCTGAACTTAACTATTTATTTTTTTTATCTTTCTCTATGCTTTCATTTAACTATGTCTGTCTTTTTTTTTTTTCTGGTCCTAAACGACTATACTAAATTATGTCATGTTGAACTGCTTTTCTTCGTACATATTTTTTTGATAATCTAGTTTTGAGATTTCTTCTACTATATCATATTGATCAAACATCCATAGATTAAAATTTATTTGCGTGAATCTTATTCACAATATGTCAATAGATTTCTTAGCACGAGTTGGATTGAAATTTTTACTTTTTCAGAGTTTTCATTTTTATTAGGTTTTGTGACACTTTATTTTCTCTTGATGATGCACTGATGTAATAAGATTCTTGAATTGGTGGCTGAACATTTGAAACAATGTCTCTAGTTGGATAGACATACTCATCGAACACATTGCAAAGAACTTCAAATATTTACTCATAGAATGGTTGAGATGAGAGTTATGGGTTAACTGCCTACATACTTGGGTCTAATAATTATGTGCCAAGGAATGACCTTAATCTATTGGAAAATAATAAAATTAGTGGCACAATAATAATGTCGTCATTATAAAATGCAGAGAGTACTGATCATGATAATTTTCAGAAAAGACTGTTATTGACAGTTTTCTTAAACAGAATTAACTTTTTAAAGAAATTCACAGGAAATGCTAGAAGGGTCACAAACGGTCCTACTTAAAATTCAATGTTCTAGATAGAATTCATTTATACAGTACAATTATACCACTAAATAAACGATACAAGAAACGATAACAGATGCTATCCGAAAAATACCAAAAATATTTTTTCACGCCGTAAAATTATAACGGCCAAGAAGTAAGAGAAATAATAGCTAAAATAAATACCGAGAATTTTTACATGGAAAACCAAATCAGCAAAAAACCACGAGGACCGAGTCCAGAAAGATCTCACTATGAAAAATAGAATTTACAATATTTTTTTAGATATTGAAAATTCTACAAAATATTTATTAAGAGAAATTACCACTATTAAAACTCTCAATGCACACAAAAGCACCGCATGTATTTTGCTCTCACACTCTTTCTTTTATCTCCATAAAAAATTATCACTATTTCTCTTTCTCTTTTTATAGAAGACATTCATCTCTTCTCTTTTCTGCAAGTTGAGGATGCATAAACTTTTATTCTTCGGATTTTTAGATGAGAGGATGCTCTCTTCAAGCCTCTATTTATAGAGACTCAAGGGAGACATATTCCTCATTTTTAGGAAAGAAGGTTGCGGGAAGAAGAAAAACTTTTCTTCTTGCATCAAATAGAGACTTATTCACACACAAAGGTCCTTCCTCATTTAAGGAGGGACCTTACAAATTTTTTCCTCTCGACTTATGATAAGGTATTTCTAATTCTCCTCACAGAATTTGTGTTTATTCATTTGCAAAGTCTTTATCATCATGTTTGAATCATTGTCATCCTTGTGAATTTTCTCAAGATGCACTTGCTTGTTATCCAACACATTTCGTATCTAATGATACCTTATATCTATAAATTTCGACTTCGAATGAAATCTCGGGTTCTTACTCAAATGAATAACACTTTGACTGTCACAATACAAGATATACATATCTGGTTGATGACCTAATTTTATTGATAAATTTTGCATCCATAAAATTTCTTTACGGGCTTCTGTAACCACAATGAACTCAGCTTCTGTTGTAAACAATGCCACTGATTTTTCCCACTTAGAATGCCATGAAACTGCTCTCACTCCAAATATAATCAAATACTCTGATGTTGATCTTCTAGAGTCAATGTCTTCACTCACGTCTACATCATTATAGCCTACTAACAAAGACTCTTTACTTCCAAAACACAAACTGAATTCAGCAGTACCTATAAGATACTTAAGAATCCACTTCACTGTATTACAATGCTCTCTGTCTGGATTTGAAAGAAATTAGTTGACTACTTCAACCGAATGTAAAATATCAAATTTCGTATAAACCATGGCATACATTAAGCTGTCAACTGTTGAGGCATGAAATTCTCTGTATTTCTGTTTTTTCTTCTTTAATGGAAAAACTTTGTTTGAAAATAAATTTAAAATGTTTAGCAAGTGAAGTACTAACCGGCTTTGCTTTATTCATATAAAATCGGCTGATAACTTTCTTGATATATTTCTCCCTTGATAGCCATAACTTTCTATTCTTCTTATCGCGAGTGATATTCATTACAAGTATTTGTTTCACCGGTTCTAAGTCTTTCATGGCAAAAGATTTGTTGATCTCATTTTTTAACTTAACAATCTTTTCTCTGTCTAGCCCCACAATCAGCTTGTCATCGAAGTAACGTATGAGGATTATAAATGTACAGTCCGCGAACCTTTTCACGAACACACAATAATTTGAGGAAGTTTTTCTATATCCTTGATTTACCATAAAAGAGTCGAACTTCATGTACCATTGTCGAGGGACTTGTTTTAATCTATACAGACTTTTTTTCAATGTACAAACCAGTTGTTCTTTTCCTTTTACGACAAACCCTTATGGTTGTTTCATGTAGATTTATTTTTCTAGTTCTCCATGCAAGAAAACGGTCTTCATATCAAGTTGCTCGATCTCCAATTTGATACTTGAAGCTAATTCAAGTGCGAGCTATATTCACGACAGTTGAAAATATTTCTTTAAAGTCAACATCTTTCTTCTTACTAAAGTCTTTCACAACTAGTTATGTTTTATACCTTGGTTGTGAACTTTTGTCTTCAACTTTGAGCCTATAAACCCATTTGTTTTTTAGTATCTTTCGCCTTTTTAGAAGATGAACTAACCCAGAAGTATGATTTTCATGCAATTATGTCATTTCATTGTGCATCACATCTAACCATTTATTCTTTTGTTGATGCTCTATAGTTTCCTCATAACACTCAGGTTCATCGTTATCAGTGATCATTACATACTCATTTACAGAGTATCTTCTAGATGGTCGACGATCTCTTGTTAACTTCTTCAACGCTGGTTCTGCAACTGATTCAAAAGAAATCTATTTTTTTTTGTCAACATCATCAGCTGCTTGATCACTAGATTCTCCAGTATCTCCTCCGTCAAAAGCTGATTTCTCCATACCAACTCTTACTAAATGTTCACCAGTGATCTCCGTGTCTTTCTTCTTGTCTTCAATAATTTCATTTTCAAATAAGATAATATCTCGGCTTTTGACATTCTTCTTGTCAACCGGATTCTAAAGTCTATATCTGAATGCATCACTTCCGTATCCGAGGAATATGCATTCCTTAGCTTTGTTATCTAGCTTGGTTCTCTCATCTTGGGGTATATGGACAAACATTCTGCAACCAAACAGCTTTAGATGTTTATAAAAGAAGTCATTTCTAGTCTATAGTTTGTTTGACACTTCTCCACTCAAAGATGCTGATGGAGACAAGTTTATGATGTTTACTGCGTTCTTCAATGTTTCTCCCCAAAATGTTTTAGGAAGTTTTGAATGTGATAACATACAACTTATCTTCTCCACAATTGTCATGTTTTTTTTTCTGCAAAACCATCTTGTTGAGTCTTTGGAATTGATATTTCGTGTTTAATCTCGTGCATCTTGCAGTATTCATCAAATGATCTCATATATTCACCATCATTATCTGTACGAATGCATTTTAACTTCTTTTTAGTTTCTCACTCTATTGAAGTGTGAAACTGTTTAAAAATGTTAAACACCTCATCTTTTGCTTCGAGTGCATAAACTTAAACTTTTCTTGAGTGGTCATCAATGAATGTCACCATATATTGGGCACCGCCTAACGTTTTCGTTGACATGAGACCACAGATTTCTGAATAGATGACTTCTAACACTTCTGATTTCCTCGATGCAAAATTTTTTTGAAAGGAAACTTTTTGTTGTTTTCCAGTCAAACAGTGAATATAATTTAGTAAAGATTCGTGTTTGAGTTGTGACAGACATTCTTTTTGGCCAAGCAATTAAAGTCATTTTTCACTCATATGACCAAGTCGTTTGTGTCATAAATCAATGAACGAGTCATTTTGTCCAGCATTTACTGATGTTTCCTTCACAGTCACTTAAGTCACATATAAACTAGATTTTTTGATTCCTCTTGCTACAACTAGCGAATCTCTGCCGAGCTCCTATTTACTGTCAGTAAATTTACTCTTGTAACCGTTATCATCAAAAACGCTAATTGATATTAGATTTAGTCTAATATCCAGAACATGTTTGACATCTTTAAGCATCAACTCACAACTTGTGTTGGTCTAGATAGTGATGTCCAATGTTTCAATTATTTTAGAAACGTGACTGTTACCCTATTTTAACAATGTCAAACGTGTTACTGGTGTAAGATGTAAAATATTCTGTTTTTGTAGTAATATGATAAGATGTACCAGAGTCACATACCCAACATGAATAATGAGTAATGAGGCAGACACATCTTCGCATATAATTACATTTTCACCCTCAGAGACAGTTACAGCCGTATTCTTCGTTTCTCGTTTAGCACCTTCTGTGCCTTATTCTTTTTTTAACTTCCATCAATCCTTTTTTATGTAAACCCATTTTGCCACAATTATAATACTTGATACTCTTTTTACTCATCGACTTTGACCTGCTTGACGTGCTGGCTTCAGAGAATCTACATTTCTTTAATCTTCCCCTTATTATTGATAAGGCCTCCACAGAAGAGCGCTCTTAGTTTCTGTCTACTTTCTTCTTCCAGAATCGCTGCTGTAATATCATTGAATATCAATTTTGTCTTTGCAGCACCGTTGGCTAAATTTATAATGAGGTCATCGTAAGAATCAGACAAACTTTGAAGTAAAAGTTTGACTCGTTCATTCTCGTCAATTTTGTGCTTCAATACTGTAAGTTGAGAAAATAATGTGTTCAGAGTATTGATGTGGTCAGTCACTATTGCCAACTTTGACATTCGAAGAGTATATAATTTTCTTTTCAAATAAATTTTATTATGTAACGACTTTACCTCGTATAGTTCTGTTGGCAGTTATACTTTCTAAGACACTTGACAAAAATTCCATCTGCTAGAGTAAAATACAAAATAGTGATAGTATCTCATCTGCTTTGTTCTATTTTTCATTTTCAACGTTCGTCGGTCTGTCGTCGATGGCTATAGCACAACCATGTCTCCGCAACAGTGTCTTCATTTTTAATTTCCACGATGAAAAATTATTTCCATTGAATTTTTCAGTTTCAATCTTTCCCACCATAATACTAAGGTTCTGATATCATTTGTTGGAAAATAATAAAATTATTGAGAACAATAATAACATCGCCATTGTAAAATGTGGAGAGTACTGATCAGGATAATTTTCAGGAAAGCCTGCTCTTGATAGTCTCCTTAAAAAGAATTACATTTTCAAGTAAATTTCCAGAAAAATCTTAAGGGGTCACAAACGGTTTCACTTAAAATTCAGTCTCCTAGACAGAACTCACTTACAAAGTACAATTATATCACTAAATAAGCGGTACGAGAAACGATAGCAGATGCGATCTGAAAAATACCAGAAATATTTTTACGCCGTAAAATTATAACGGCCAAGAAGTAAGAGAAATAATGGCTAAAATAAACATCGAGAATTTTTACATTGAAACTCAAATCATGAAAAAACTACAGGGACTGAGTCTAGAAAGATCTCACTATGCAAAATAGGATTTACAATATGCACAAAAGCACTCTCAATGTGCACAAAATCACTACACGTATTTTTCTCTCACACTCTTTCTTTTCTTTTTTCTAAAAACTCTTCACTATTTCCTAAAAAACCTTCGTCTATTTTCTTTTCTGCAAGTTGATGATGCATAAACTTTTCTTCTTCTGATTTTTGGATGAGAGGATGTTCTTTTCCAACCTTTATTTATTTATAGAGGCTTGAGGGAGACATATTCTTTATTTTGAGGAAGGAAGGCTGCAGGAAGAAGAAATCTTGCAGCAAATGGAGACTTTAAGAGTTTCCATTCACACACAAGGGTCTTTCCTTATTTAAGGAGGGACCCTACAAAATCAACCTCGGCCAAGTGCATGGCCAAACTTTCTATCTAATTTGTTTGTTTATTTTATATGTATTCATTTGGGGAAGCCACTACAAGAGCACTCCAAGCTAGGAGAAGAAGCGCCACTCGACCACTCCAAGCTCGAAGTAGGAAACGACCCTCGGCCACCCCAAGCTAGACTCAAGAGATGTGACTCTTTCTCTAGGCAATTGAGGATGAGGATTGACACTCAAAACATGATGGAGTCAAGCCGCTTAACTTCATGGAAGCACATCATCAGCCTCAACAATTTGAAAAAGAGATTTGTCTCCCTTAATTAACATTTGTGTAATCTGCTAGTACTTATTTTGTTTAATTTTTTTTGTGTTTAACTTTTTAATTATCTTTGAACACTTGGAAGCAAAACATTGGTGCATTTGAAATAGCACATTGGCTGTGATTTTAGGAAGGAAAAGCAATGGAAAGGAATATTAGAGAAAGAAGGAGATTCTATAATTGGTTAGGTGAAGTGGCCAAGTCCACCTTCTTTAGAGACTCATCTTCAGCCACTTTTTGTAAACTCTAAAGGTTGAAGAGAGAAGGTATTTAAACCTCTCTTTATAGCTCTTCCCATTAGTTTTTGTTGAATGAAAAATTAGAGTATTTTCGTGCCCTAAATCTTGAGCTCTTGGCCTCGAGTCTTTCCTCCCTCGTGGTGAGTAATATCTATGATAAGTTTGTTCAAATTCTTCCATTTTGTGAGTATTGTGGAAACTCTTATTATTGTGTCATTCTCTACTTTCTTAAGAGTAGAAATACCCAGCAAGGATGTACAAACTCTCATTCAAGATTGTTGGAGTGCTCTTCTTCAAAGAAGAAGCCAAATTCGAGAAATACTGATTATCACCTTTCTCGATTAGCAACGCTATTTTCTCCATATCTTTCCATTCACGGTGAATTAGCTCTTCATATTTTAAAGGTATTAACCTCACATCCACAACTTTCATTTGTCACGAAAATCATGTCATTTCGTTTTCAGAAGAAAAAGTTTTGCATTCCCGAAGTTGGTATTTTTGTTCTCGGCCGGAGCAGTAAATCGAGCTCCTGCGACCTTCGGTATTTTGGCCATAACTTTTTTATCTTTACGATTTAGCTCTTGAAATTTTCAAGATAATTCATTATCTCATCAACTAAGATTCTGCTAAATTTTTCAGCCTATTTGGACGTAAACTGAAGAAGTTACATATTTTAGAAATTAGTACATTTTCAGACAAATAGCAGAATTTTGAGCAGATTTTTTAACATCTTTTTGTACTTCTTTTTAATCACCAACTTGAGACACGTGAGATAAGCTGTCGACAATGCACTTGACTGATTTATACGAAGACGATTATTATGAAAAGTATTTATTTGATTCCATGGCTGCAGAACTTGACGAAGCTAGTTCACTCTCTTGTGTGAATGATCAAGAACCCTTTGATGCTTCATTTAAGTCTGGCAGAAATTTCGACACAATCATTTAAATTCTGAATTACCTTGCTTGGAAAATTTAAGACCAGATTCAGAGTGCTACGATGAAAATCAAATTCGCTTACAGCTACAAGAGCTAGAGAGGGCACTGCTGAGCTAAGGATATTGCAGATGATGACATGTTTATCAGCTAATGCACCGAAATCAGTAGCAAATTGGCTAATCCAATCCAGAATGAGTTGCTTATGAGTTCATCTGTGGAATCTCCATCATTAGATTCTAAACTTAGTAGCATTAGCTGCAAAACTACAAAGACTCCTCAAAACCTTCTCTTAGATTGTGCTGCAATGCTCCCACAGGAAACATTGAAGGAACATCTGTGATGATAAACGAGTTACAACAAATGGTCTCGATCCTCCTTAGAGAATTGCTGCTTATATGGTGGCAGGCCTAGCGGCTCGTGTTGCTGCTTCTGGAAAATGTCTTTATAGAGCATTGAAATGTAAAGAGACTCCCTCTTCCGACCGCCTTGCAGCCACGCAGATACTTTTCGAGGTTTGCCCGTGTTTCAAATTTGGATTTATGGCGGCTAATGGTTCAATTATAGAGGCATCTAAAAATGAAAGAAGAGTTCATATTGTAGACTTTGATATAAACCAGGGCAGTCAATATATAACCTTGATGGCAAGTCCCAACACTTCAGGTTAACTGGAGTTGATCGTTCAACGTCCTGTTGGGGGCCTGAAAATCATTGGACAGAGACTTGAAAAGCTTGCCCAAGTATTAGGGGTTTCATTTGAGTTTAGAGCCGTGGCCACAAAGACATCAATAGTCACTTCTTCGAAATTGGACTGTCGTCCCGATGAAACACTTACAGTAAATTTTGCTTTTCAACTTTATTGTACGCTGGACAAAAGTGTTTCGACATTAAACCTTCGAGACCAACTTCTTCGCATGGTGAAGAGTTTGAATCCAAAAATCGTGACAGCTGTGGAACAAGGTGAACACCAACACTGCCCCGTTAAATCTTGTGTGGGCATGTGCATCGCACTTTTTTTTTTTGTTATTCTATAAACATGAGCGTCGCACGTTCTCTAAATCTTTATGTAAATTTTTATCTCTCTCTAATCCGCGTGAATCTTAATCTCTTTCAAACTCGTATGAATATTTACGCATCTCTCAAATTTTTGTGAATCTTCATGCATCTCTCTCCAAATATCCTTTTAGTTTTGACCTTCCTTGGTTCATATAATTTCTTCTTTGTCCATAGTTTTGTTCTCCATACTTTAAATCCTGTTGTCCAGTTTGGTATTTTTCTTTTTCGTTTTATGTTTTGACTTTAACAACTACAAAGCCAGCAACAACCGAGATTTTCACTCGTGTTCTTTCAATACTAAATGTGTATTTGTTCTTTTAACATGGAGGCTGGTTTGATATCAGCGAAACGAATAGATTTTAGCTTTCAGGATTGATTTGCACATCATGTATCATCTACCCACCTTGGGCTTTAACAATGTATCTGATCCATACACGTGTCAGTTATGTAATGATATCAATGGATTAGAATGTCTGAACAGGCGTGATTTAACGAAGGGAATATCTGTTCGTCGTCTTCTCCAAAAGCTTTGGTTGACCCGTACTGTCACCTCAAAATCTTCAAAATATCTAGTTTATGCCCTCGCATTTATGGCCTCCCAATCTTTCCACCTTTAGACAAATGAACGGGGGCGCCTTCTCTGAAATTTGAAATCAGGGTTTGGATTACTCTCAACAATTGAAACATTTGATTTCTATTCTTCTGATTCATACGTGAAAAAAATTTGGAAAAATAACACAAAACCAACTCCCATCTGACCTAATATTTTCCTTTATATATATATATATATATATAGAAGAAAGAAATCAGTACAAAGTGGGAGCCATGCGCTCTCTTAATCTAGCTGTGTCATCTGATCTCTCAGAAGGGGGAATCTCAGGCAATTCAGCTCATTTTCATGCTGCAAAAGCAGCAAATCGGGAGGCACAACGCCAACCTAGTTGTCATGGAGATGACTTCCAATCAAATTGAAGACTGTTAAACCCATTAGCTGTTCCTAAACCATTCAGAAGCTGATTTTCCAAGTCCTGATGCTGAAAATTCATGCTTTGATCTCGAGCAAGTGTCGCCATTCCCATTCTTCCATTCATCACGGAATTGTTTCCCACTGAGGATCTCATCCCGTTGACAACCATAGCTGACTGGCCGTGCCCACTACCCATGGCCATTCCGTTTCCTAAACTAGTCAGACCAACGTTTCCAAGTCCAGGATTACTTGTTGTGGGTAAAATTCCATTTTTCACGTCATTTACCAGAGAACCGGCACTGACCATGCCATTACCCGTGTCGGGGATTTGGTTTGACATAATTTTCTGCAAAATTTTCTGTACAGAACTCTGAGAATCATTCTGATCAGCATCACTGGAAAATGGTGGTTGGTGCAGGGGAATTGGACTATTTGATGAGGGATTGGATGTGTTTAAGTGATTTGCAGCTGATCCTACTGCGTTCTGTGATGGCTGTGCATGGGCATTCAAAGACGAGGGAGTCGGAGGTTGGAACTGCGCCGGGTTCGGTTGCGTTTGTGGAGATGAAATTGGAATTGAACTTCCTCCATAGGGACTGTTTTGCAGTCTTGAGCTCATGGAATTCTGGTGAAGTAACCCAACTATCGTGCTTGCACTGGTGGAAGTGGAGGCTATGTTGATAGCATTATTTATACCGGCCATTGCCATGCTACTGCTAGTCGAGATATGTACAGGGCTTGGGTCATTATTGGCGTTCTGAACAGACATTTGCTGCTGCTGCTGCAGCAGTTGTCCCTCTGCCCGTTGAGCTTGAGTCGGGAAACCGGCTGAAGAACTTCTCCGCGGAAATTTGCTTAAACTATCTGTGGAGAAAAAGAAACTTTGATAGTCACATATAATTGCAATAAGAACTCAGACTCGGTGCAATTTTCAGAGAGAACAAACTAAGATAAAATGGATGGGACAACTACTGGTATTCAGAGTTAATTGAGTCTCAACAGCCTCTACCAATTTCTGATTTCATAGAGTAATTATGTAGAATATATTTAGACAACAATCTTCATTTAAACATCATTTCCCAACAATCAAAAATCCTATAAAATAAAACACACTTACAGGGCAATAAACCACTCTCAGAGTTGGTCTCAATAAAGAATGTAAGAGAAAAGATGAATCTCTTTGTAAAACTAATGCCATTTCCTAATATAAAATTAACTATAGTTCTAATTTAAATAGATGAAAAGAAAATAAAACAAACATTTAGATCTTGTTATCTTCAAGGAAAACTTACCCATAGGCCCATTTCCTGTTTCTCTGCTATAATCAATCAAGTCTTTCATACTATTAACAACTTCTGATATCTGAAAACCAGAATCAGAGAATGTAAAACAAAGAATGTTAATCAGAGTATCAAGAACCATAAAGGCTAAAAGTGGAATGCAGGGAGCAAAGTCTGGAAAGGGTGCACACTGAGCAAGTGTCAGAGTAGAACATTACCTGAAGGCACCTCACGTATCTCTTCGTATACCCTAAATCATTTACTAATGGGACTTCCAAAGCTTTAGCCAGTTGTCGAGCTGACGCCACAAACCTGAAGCAGAATTTCTTCATTCATTATAAAATAAAAATTTTGCAAATATATCACTTTTAGTGAACATGTTTGCCAATAAAAGTATGTTTCTTAGCGAGAACAGGAGCAGGTTCCTGTCTCACATGCTTTGTATGTCAAATAAGAATAGGAAGTGCAGAAAAAAATATAATTAAGTAGAGCCAAGCCCCAGAAACTTCCTAGGCAAATAAAAATGGAGCCGTGCACACAGATACATTTAAAAAAAAAAACAGAAGCAGGCCAACAGACAAGATAAGAAGTAAACAAAGAGATAGAGAGTATACATATTACAGTTGCTTTGCAACTCTGGTGCAGACAAACTGGACGCTGCACTTTGCATAGTGGCGTGATATTTTTGGGCCGCTGCCCCAAGTTGACTAACCTAAAACAGCAGGAAACCAACATTCAACAGAAACAAAAGTCACAATTGAACTGGTGTTATACTGCTAAGTCACTTGGAACTTCCCCTCTCCAGAAAGGGAATTTAGAATCAGTTAAAAAAAAGTTAAATGTAAAATCTAATCCTAGATGATCAAGACCCGATACTATTTATACTATAGTGCAAATGAGTATCGTTTTCAAAATTGTTCAATCGAAAAATCTACATCTCTGCATTTTATCACAATCAGCAAAGACAGTCTACTATAAAACTGAACTCTTTTCCAAGTGAACTAGAATTTTCAGTTCCACACTATTGGATGAAAAGGTCATTAATGTACAGTCCAGTGAATCCATCTCAATATGTGAAACAATATTCAGGTTTTTTCCAATAGACTCTGTTTCAGAACGTTGCATACATCTGAAGAATATAGCTAAACCAGAATCCAAGGATAAACTAATATTGATGAAATGGGTGATTTTCTTTTTAAATCCACACGCCTATGGCTGAACTCTAACAAATTTCATTGTAATTTGTGAGAAACCTTTATGAACTCTTATATCAGTTAACCATCCATCAAAATTAAGTAAAAACTAAAAGGAAATTTTTAAATTTCCAGGACAATACTTAAACCAATAGAAGATTTTGTTGTTAGCGTGAACAACACTTTCTAACAATGATTACAGGTCTCTATCCTAGTAAAGGGAAAAACTACTACTTGACTCAACCCACTTATTTCTCTAACGAACTACTAATGGAGTACATGTCCCCATCATAAATATAAAAAAGTTGTTCGCTGACCTGGGGTATCAATAATCTTCTAGGAATGAGCTCTTCATGACGTCGGGCACAGAATTCCCATGAACAAATCTGTACGTAAAGAAACATAAATAGAGAGTACATAAAACATAATGACTTGAAGAGATAAAAGTTGCCAAGGCAAATATTTATCCTTTGGGTTTAACCTTTAGGTCTGTATTGAAAACTATTCGAAGTTGCCCATCACGAACAACACGAAGTTGCTCAAAAACACTTTCTTGGATTGCTTTTGCATAATCCAGGACAATTTGACCAGATGGATTGTGATATTCACAGGGCATATCAACATAAAGAAGTTCTTCCAAAGTACCGCTTTCATACTTAATTTTGAAAAGCCTTGGAAGAACTTCAAAAGCCGCTTCTGAAAAATTAAGCAATATATCAGAGTGCATCAGTGAAGGAACCCCACAACAGTAAAACAAATGTAAACCATCTTCTACTGTAGAGCAAAGACCACATAATACAGTATGATTCACAAGAAACAACAAAAAAGAAAAATTGCCAAAATTATACCGAAACCGCGGCCAGGCTTGCGGTCACATATTTCACAGTGCCATGCATCCTGTAAAAGTTTAAAGTAAGTAAAATAACATTAAATACAAAATTGTAAGGACATTGAGAAGGAAACGATTAGCATTTCCTCAAACTAATCACAATAGTCAGTCAAAATTTCATCAGAAGGGCGTTGGATCAAATCAATATTTCGAAATTTTGAACCCGGAAGAGCAATTCAATTGATCTTATGCAATCAGCTAATTTTAGGGCAATGATATAGCATTGTTGGCAAATATTTTCACACCAAGATCTTCTTTAGCAGCAGACCTGAGGAAAAACTCCAGTTGTCTGCCGACCACTTCCATACATGGACACGCACCACTTCTTTTTGGCATTGGGAGCAAAGTACTCAGCAACAAACTTTCTCCAGAATTCAATATTGTTGTCCTACACAAAATTAACTATAGTTTCAGATCATGATGAGCTTTCACTGTTGCCATAACAAACTAACAGAAAAACATGACCATACGTGGGGCCTATGTTGTTGCTGATACATGTAGTGAGTCAGACGCCGAGCACACATCCCAGGTTCATATGTCGGTTTTGCAGCTGACCTCAGAGGCAAATTCTGTTGCTGTAACTGCTGATGTAATTGAAGCCTTTGTTGAGGCATTGCTTTTAAAAGTTGCTGCTGTTGTTGCTGTTGTTGTTGTTGCTGCTGCAACTGAAGGAGCCGTTGTTTATGCAAAAAATTCATCTGCGATGCAGCCTGAGTTGATTGTCTAGACATCTGAAGAAACTGTTGCTGTTGTTGCTGCTGATGAAGAAATATCGACTGGTCAGAGTGTTGGGGCTCCATTTTTACAGGTGCCAAACCTCTCATGGGTTGAAGTCGTTGGTTTTCTATTTTCACTGGACCAAGATTCCTCAGCTGGGAAGCTTGTTGTCCTTGCTGATCGTTGGTAAGCACTTGGGGCTCCAATTTGACTTGTCCAGCACCACCTAAGCCTCCTCTAATTGTTTGCAATTGGTGCTGTTGTGGCTGCAAGGTGCTGGAAGGAGCAGAAAACTGCTGCATTGACTGCTGAGCGTGATGGAAATTCTGTGATTCCAATTGTTGCTCTGCTAATAGCTGGCCACTAGAAAGATTTGAAAACTGGGGACCCTGATTTTGACCAGATGAACCAGGGTTTCCCATGTTTGATGCTACAAATGACGGTGCAGAATTATTAAAATCCATTCCATTACCTACGCTGGACAGTGGATCCATCTCAGCACCAGGGTCAATACCTCCATGCAGACCACTTACCGGAACTGAAAGCCCAGAATTTGGACCCCCATTAGCGTAAGACTGGTTCAGGAAAGAAGAGACATTGGGTATATTACCAAGCATATTCATATTGCCAAACTGAGAGCGAGGTAGTGAAGGAAAAGACGACTGGGAAGGCAAAGGAACCCCTTGAGCTCCCAACATTCCTGAATTTGACCTCAAAAATGAAGATGACACAGATTGGGCACCACCTATCGGAGTGGGTGGCCCGGAAGTTACCATTTTCTAAAGAAAAATCTTGAGCACGCTGAAGAAAATCCACATAAAAACCATTAATTTAGAAAAATATTGTTACACCACAACAAGGTAACTGGAAGCACGACTCAGGAGAGAGCATTCGACTGTAAAACCCAAAGCTGCAGATATCAGGGTCGTTATCGTGCAACACCAGAGCAGGAAAAGTTCGATGAGAGAGCATGTTCAAGGAGAAAGCTTTCGTTCTGAAAATCATATAATTGATTTATCTTGAAGAAGGAAGCCACCCACTAAGGCTTGCAGGACTTCTTTTTTCACAAATCTCTTCAATTTTCAGATTCCATCAAATTCAACCTGCATACAGAGAAACAAAATTATACAAGGAAGAAAATCTACCTTGACGGCTTGACCCAGATATAAATCTCAATACCTGACGATATGATAACAAACCCACCAAAAAATCACCACATACACAAAATCTCGTAAGATATTATAAAATCCAGAAAAAGCACGAATTCGTCAAAAAATTTTGACAAAAGCACACCAATTACAACCTTTCCACTTACAACTCCAAGTTGAAAACTTCAAGCTCGACTCCAATAGAATTCATGGATGTGAAATCACGAAACTTTTCAAACGACAAAAAAAACGAAATGCCAAACGAAAAAACAGAACCTCCTCGATCAAAACCCAACCCAACCAACCATTCAAATCTAAGGAACAACACGGCAAAAGAATCTCCAGAATATCTTCAAAAGAGAAAAAGAAGAGTCGAAGGTCAGAGAAAAAAAACACCTGCGAGGATTCATACGAATAAGGCTTCGTTTACGGAATCGATCAAAAGCAAATGACAGTAACAACACTCATGAATTCAAGTCTTCTCCCTCTACTTCCTCGTATTCTTCAGCTTCTTCCAATCGTTCTTCTTCTTCAAATAAAATATTTAAAGAAACCAGCTCGAGATTTATGGCTAGGGTTTCAGTGTTTCAGTGTCTGTGGTGCTGGTGAAGGAGGGTTTTTTCTCCAGTGTGCGCCTGTTCCTCGCCGGGTCTTGGAGAGAGAGAAGCAGAGCTGATGAGAGAGACTGTCCTTGCGGACGTCAAAGATTTATTCGATTGGATTGAATTTTCTAATTCTCTCTCTCTCTCTCTCGGCGAGAAATGAAGTCAAATCCTATTCCTACGATTATCATTATGTACACATAACAAACCATACATCATCATCATCACCACATACATGCAATCTTTACACCATCTTCATGGGGATAACTAAATGACGCTGCCTTTCGCTATATTTACGACACTACCATGCTATTTTGTATATTATTCTCCATAATTTTTAATTTCTAATTTTAACCATTTCATTCCACATATTAATATAATTAATATTATATATCCAAGCATACAATTCTTAGAGATGTGCAAGACCTATATTGCTATGTGATTTTGGATCTTCATTTTGGATAACTGATCATCGAAATTTTTATTCGAAAGATGATTTTTGCTCGATTAATATTTTTTATTATTGTGTTTATCAGTGATGGTAAAATATACTGACGATTTCAAAAAAATTTAGAGATGATTAGAATAAAATTAAATAAATTTTAATGCAAAATAAATATTATTTCTTTATCAAACTAAAGAATTTTTTAAAAAAATTATAGTAAATTGAAAATATATAATTAGTTATAAGAAATAATAAATGGAGGTATGGGCAGATTTGGATTATGAAATCTGAACTAAATCATTTCCAATGATGAAACCACCAGAATTTCTTCGAATGGACAACAATAACCCTTAGAGCCACCACATATTAAAAAAATAGAAAATAAACTAATTTTTTTATTTATTAAATAATAAAAAGTAGGTGATTTGGGCATCATACAAAAAGACGATTATTTTATTATTAAAAAATAAAGCAATTAAATTTTAAGAGTGTTCTAATTTCTTATAATAAATAATAATTAAGGTAATTAATATAATGAATTATAACTTTTTTTATTTAATTAATTGTATAAATATATGTCTGTAAATATGTTAAAAAATAAACATAATATTATCGAATTTCTTAATAGTAATTTATTTATGTAATGAAGTAAATAAATATATTTATGAAAAATTATGACTGTTTTACTTTCAAAATTGAGGAATTATTTAAATAATATGACAAAATTATTAAAAAAAATTATTTTAAATCTGAAAATATGGTTTTTGAAATTGTCAAAAAATTAATAAATAAAATATTAATTTGCCAACAATGTCTGTCGTGTCATGGATGAAGATGGGTAAAGGAGGATGGTACATACATCATACATGAAGATAAAATGGACAATAAACGGAGTTTGACGGACACCGTTATGATGACGGAAAAGGTTCAACGGTCGTCCAAAAGCTACGTCGTAAGTAGTCGATAAGAAGATTCTCTTGTTTCTCAAAATAAGGTTTTTTGAGTTCCAATTGTATGCATCTGGCTATAGACCATCAAACTAATCCAGCCGTTGATTTAGATTACCTTTTAACCCTCCAAATGATTTTGAGACTACAATAAACAATAAAATTTATACAAATTAATTTCCGGGTATTTATAACATAATTATAGGTACAATTAACGTGTTTGGTCGTAATCCGATACACTGATATTTTCATTAGTTTAACAAGATTCTCACGAGATTTATGCAAGAAAAATCAAAGCGAACGTGTATTATCGCGCATAATATCTTCGATGCTACACTCATTTAATAAGGTAAACATTGTTAAATATAATTTATTATATTGATAAGCCTACATATACTATACGGTTGTCGTAATTTATAACACGTTAAACGTGTTTAGAAAGATAATGTAAGCTAGTGCTACGTGCCCAAGTGATTGTAATTATTTGAGTTGTAATAAATACAAATAGTAACGCTCATTTATTTATGGGTTATGGCTCTCTTCTCATTAACATATCTTCTTGACATTGTCGTTCTATCTTTACCAGTGTAAGGAGGATCGACCAAATAGTAACGCTTTTAGCGAAGGAAGATCATATAATTCGGACATAACAATAAAGTATGAGGTAAGTTCTTAGAAAGGCAAGGATGCGTAAGGAAAAGTGCCGTGACAAGAATATAAATAAATATGCAATGTTATTTAATGTGTAACAATATATATATATATAGATACCCAAAAAAAAGGGTAACGGAGGAGAGGGGTACGTGCCCTTAAAAGAAGGCCATTGTCTCCAAACTCCCAGTGGAGGACGCACTCCTTTCTTATCAATGTGGGTAAACTACATCTTTCCTCTTTTTTCTTCTCCTAGATTGTCTATTTTCCTAACCATCTTGTAATTGCTATTTATTTATTTATTTTTATATTGAAATTAATAAATTAAATTGTCATAAATTAAATGGTAGCATAATCATTAGTGACTATGAATGTGGGCTTGGTCCTCGGCCCATTAAACAATTCATAGGAAATGACTAAAATAGACATCGGAACTCAATTGGACAAAACAGCTTTCATTAAAACACGAGTTCTAGACTTTCTTTCGGCCAACAATACACTTTTTTGTTTGTCGACTGGGTCTGGGGATGTCATCAATTTGGATTGAGAAGGGGTGGTCGTAGCGCCCAATCAGCCGCTACACGTGTCCATCTTGGGTTCCATTGGTGACGGCTCGTGATGGCTTGTTTTGGTATGGCTTCGTGGGACCCACTTCCAGATTCTCCACATCCCTAGTGGGTTTCTCGGGCCCACCTCCGCTGCCACGATAGATGAAGTACAACACCAGCTGGACTGCTCCTAAGCCACACCCAAACCCATTGGGAACCTGTCACTTATTTCTTTAATCATTCTCTCTACAAGAGTCAATGCGCAATTAAATACCTCTCTTGTGTTTTTCCCAGATCAAAATCTTGGGTAATTAATTACTACAATAATCATGATTAGCAGTGATTAGTGTAATCACTTCAACATCAAAACTACGAATTCAGGCTTTGTTTTTTTAAATACTTTTGCGGGGAAAGAGGAGGAGCAAGAAGAAGAGCTTACAGCGATGAAAGGGTCGCGGCCGAGAAGACCAAAGACGAACCACGATGTTCCACAAAGGAAGACAAAGAGCGACAGAAAAAATGGCATAAATTCCACACTCTTTGTCTTTATCACTGTCCTCTGCGAATCATCCATCAGACATCGCGGTCATAATTACAAGTAAGACTCGACTCTTTCTTCAGAATTAGCGATTCGAGCCTCGAGGGAGTAAATCGATATGAAAGAAAGCTTACTAACCATTATAGAGAGCGGAGAAGCGTACATGATGATGGAAAAAATGGTGGCAGCAAACCCACAGAACAGCTTTCTGGATTTTCCGTGAAGCGCCAAGAGGGAGACCAAGGCCACCGCCGAAAAGATTACGAGCACGAAAGTGAAAAGCCCGAGAATTTTGCTTTTCTCTTTCTTCCCCGCGTAGAAGATGAAGATCAGCACGTAGATGACCTCGATCGCCGCTCCGGTGCCGTTGATCGTCGATACCAAAATGTTGTGTGGCGACACAAATGGAAGTCCATACCTGAAACGAGTTTTCCCACCTTCAATTTATACCATTTCTGACTTCCTCAAACTTGAGCTTTCAATCTGGGCGGAGTTTGATTTTGACTTCTTTTAATTAATTCATAAAAAAAATATAATTTTTTGAATTCAGCAGTGGCAGGGATGACAGAGAGTAATAGTCTTCAGTACCCTCCACTAGACAGGAACGAAAATAAAAACAAGGGAGAACTGTAGGGGTGAAAAGGGAAATACGAGAGCCTGCCAACGTACCATGCAGAAAGGAGGCAGTTGAGCATGGTCATGACGTATGGAATGCCGGAGAACTGCTCCGTCGATTTGCTTCTGATGATTCTCCGGAACGTAATCCTGAAAAAAACCCTCACAACCACTTCATTTTCTAAAGAGAGAAAGTCAAGAGAGACAGGGTTTCGATTCTTCCAATACATACATCGGAGCGAGGAAGAGGAACAGAGCAGTAGCATTTCCTGCAGAAAAAAAAACAGAGAAATCCAGAGTGGCAACAAACAATCAAACAAACGGAGACGAAAGAGCAAGAAAAAACTCACCGAAGATTCCGAACAAGAAATGCAGAACGCCACGAACACCCATCGCCGAGCACCGGAATCAAAATCAAACTAGAGAGGGAAACTGGATAGGAGAAGAAGAGAGAGGATTTGAGGAGAAAAAGAGGAAGCAGAGAGGGAGATTATATAGAAGCGAAGTAGAAAAGTAGGTAACCGCTTGTAAATCCAAAAAAGAAGAGTAAATAATGGGGCAGAGCCAGTTCTTATCCATATGCTTTTGTAAGAAGTGTCTGCTTCTTCTTCCTACCTCCTCCATCTCTCTCCCTCTCCTCCCTCCACTTTGCTCTTCGCCATTAATGCTTCTCTCTCCCTTTCTCTCTCTATCTCGCACACTTAGATTATGTCTTAACTACTAATATTACTGATAATTTTGACGTCACATAATCCACATAATTAATGTTCAAGAACTAATATTTATAATTTAAAAAAAAAAAAAAAAGAAGCAGTGCAGTGCATGCAAAGCCAGAAAAGGTTAGGGTAGGAAGAATTGAAGAGGACGAAGAATGATTGGAGGAGTCGTTTTGGGCCCACATAGCTTTTTGTAAGCAAATTATGGGTGTAATTAAAATAATATCACTTGCATGCATGCTCACATTTTTTGCAAGGTCTCTTCTTTTTATTTTGGTCTCCAACTTACATGTGCCTTTTTTTCATTTGCTCGATAAATGTTTCGATGTTTTCGAAAAACATAAACCTAATACGTGACTATACGAGTCGAAAACACCTTGATGAGAGTGTCTTTGACATTAATATTAACTCGATATATCGGTTGGAAAATGTAAGTGACCATTTGTACTTCGTCGCGTCTATGTATCATGACCATTCGTTATTCTGCGTATTTATTGTCGAGTTGAGAGCCATTTTAGTTTTAATTTTTAATTTTCACAAAATGAAAATTTCTTGAAATGGTTTTATAAATAATGCAACTTAATAAGTATCCATTAAGATGAAAAAGCACTTAAGTTTATAAAAGATTCGAGATTTAAGCTTACAACGAAGTAGTGGAATCTGCAATCAAATTAAACACAAAAATAAAAAATAAAAAAATTGGAAGAAGAACCGAGCATGAATTCGAATATGTCGAGATTAATTCGTTACGGGAGCATAAACTAATAAAAAAAAAGCCGTTTTGGTTTCAAACACGATCATATAATTAAAAACAGGGACCATGGGGGAAGATTATAGCAAATAGATACAATGGAACATCAAAGTCATGGAATAATTGGTTGCTTGCATTGAAGAAGAGTAATGAAGGGGAAGCTTTGCCCTTAGAGCAAAGGACTCTTCTCAAAAATCCTTACTTAGAACTTGTTTTGTACATTCATTTAATGATCCCTTCTTCCATTTCCCTCTATTCTCTTAACTTGGCATTTCCTCTGTGCCAGGCTAAGTCGCATTGATGGTGTCTCGGTGGTTGGTTTTCGATGTTTATTATCGTTTGCGCCTCATTGCAAAGACATCGACTCGGGACAGAAAGTTCAGTTGGATTGATAAATCTAACACAAGATAATGTTACTAATAATCTTATTTATATATAAATTGATAGTACGATATTCCAATTAAGGCGTAAAGACGACCATATCAGAAGGAAAGGGGCACCATTAGTTAAAGAGCATCTTAAGAATCATGCACGACATATATAACACGACACGTTTCGTCAAACACGTTATTTCTTTTTTCTTCAACTATAATTTACATTATATATGTAACAGGCACCTTGATTTTTATAATAAAATACACATCAATCTTATGGTTATCAACAGATATATAAAAGCATTTTGTTCATAATATTCAATCCGTTACGACTTTCATCCTGCTTTGTATTCCGTTCTCTAATTGAATCTAGAATAATTACTGTAGATGTGCAAAGAGACTGTCAATAAATTATCTTTTGAAAGTTAAACACATTTAAATTCGTTAGAATTAGAATCAAAATAAAAAAGAAAGTCACGAGTATGCAAATAGCGTTAAGTGTATTTGTTAATAGTCAAAAGATTTTATATTTTGTTAAAACACAAGTGTTTGCCGTGAATGATCTTTGAGGTCGGGGTCTAACTTATATTTTATCTTTTATTTTAAATTACAAGTAAACAATATTACTCTTTTATTATTGCCACTATCATCAACTTCTGACAGAGAGACAATCTGTAAGTGAATTCAAAACATCCATGGGAAAAGCTTAAGAAATTGAAGATTAATTCGTTATGGAAAGTTAAAAAGGCAAATACTTTGAACCATAAAGTAAGCTCGGATTTATATAAACAAGACACCAAGATTGCCAACCCTGTTCACATAGTATATAATTCAGTTTTTGTTTGGAGTATATAATTCAGTTTTTGTTTGGACTCAGACTCTCTCTAACAGTCTAAGATTACGTACATACTTGTACTAATGTTGTCACGTTCATTTTCCTCTAGTTTACCATTTAGTTTGGAGATCATAAATCTCTAAGAGGGTTCAAACTTGGTAAATTACAAATGAAAAAAAAACATCTCCATGAAATTTGATTTGTCCCGACTATAGTGATAACAATAATCCTTCTGTTGTTTCATAACGGGATTAAAATATTCTGGCAGTGACCAAAAATGAGAAGCCATCCCATGTCAGATGTTTCATCAACTCAGAAATAGTCACCATCCATTCTCTTCTGCCCCAATAGAGGTAAGATTTTAGCTTTTTCCGTCTTCTCCTGCTTTATGTTTCCTTTTCTTGAGGGTAGTAGTTAGGAATTTATAGTAGTTTTCATTTTCATAACTCTCTGTTTAGACCAACTTTTGGGTATCTCTTAAGCTGACAATTTATTAGAAATACCTGAAAAATAATGTAATTTACATTTCCAATTGACAAATTTTCTTAAGTAATGAAACAAATTTGTTTCACTTCCAACACATAAGTTCTGAAGCATTAAATCACATTGGCTTAAGAAATATTTTGGGCTTACTTTTGTTTGTTCTTCTAAAGATTGTAAAAAATCACTGGCTCCTAGAACTAGCAGATGGGGATGATACAATCAAGTCAAAGGCAAGGGGCTTTTCCATTTTGAGAATTCAGTCAGCTTTCTATCAACAATAGATCCATTGTGCAGCCAAAATGTTTCACTTGATTGATGAAATTTACTTACTTTTCTTTGTAGTTCCCACAAAATTGCATCCATAGCAGAACAAAGAGCTGATTCATCATTGTAAGCCCATAAGCACTTTAATCTTCTTCCCCGATGTATCATCCTCTCGATATCTCCATCTGAAGAAATTAAAAAATTATAAAAAACGAAGAATAAGTTCGGTAATATCAGATGACAGTGATTAATAATTATAGTAATACCAGATGACTGATTAATAATTCTGTTATATGTAGACATAAGATGTGTGAGATAAAAACCTGGAATTGATGCTAGATAGTCCAATAGTTGGGGACCAATTTCGGTTGATGGCCATTTTATTGATATTTGGGAATAGTCAATAACGTTCTGGAAAGGCAATTCCACATGGTCTGACAAAAGAACTGGAACACACTCCTACTCAGAAAGTAAGTAAACATTATTACAAAAGTGTAGAACATAACATCATAGAGTATGAGTAGGTGGATGGTCATATGTACGTGGTTCTGTGTGTGTGTGTGTGTGAGAGAGAGAGAGACCACAAAGTAAGACTCGTAAAAGCGAAGCGTCCAAGATGATTCCCCACGTGGAGCAAGGCAAAACTTGGCATTGCGAAGGTGTTCAAAATACTCTAACTTCCCCATTTTGTCTGGACCACTGAACTTCAGTCTTGGAGATTCCAACTGTATATAATTCCAGTATGCATTGTTATATCACAGGTAATTTAATAGCATGAGATTTAAGATTGTTTATAATTTATTGTGCAAAAGAGGCTTATAATTTATCATGCAAAAGAGGACTTGCGCCGCTTTACAGTTATGATGCCACACATATATCGTCCATGTAATCTAATCTGTTTAGATAACATATAATTCAGCAAATTGGTGAGAAACTAAATAATATCAAAGACTAAATTTATTACTATTTGACATTTTAAACTTTAGCAGTTTTATCTTCAACCAGTATGGTTTTACTTCCATAAGAGTTCAATACAAACAAATGCCTTTTCTATTTTTGTATGTGAAATATGTTTCTAAACAGTACTTCAGTTTTATGAACCAATTTTCACAGCTTAGTTTTAGATTGTTCCTCCATAACAGTTCTCATAAAGGAATTGTGCATGGAAATGGAAGAATGGAGACATCTTATGTGGGAATTTATCCTCTAAAATATGAAATATTGAATGAACTGTTCATAAATTATAAGATTTTAAGATTTATGCTTCTTCGAAGGAAGATACTAATCATAAAACAAATGAAATTATATTCTATTATGTTCTTATTTGAAGACAAACAACAAATTGAGTAGGAAAGTCTCATGGCTTAGAACAGTATACCTTGTCTGGAAACTGTTTTGAGAGTTCTATTAGCTTAAGACGACCAGCTTTTCCTTGATCACGACCTAAATAGTTTGCTAGATAATTCCTTTTCGATAAAGGCAGAGGTTGGACCAAGGAACTCGGATTTGAAGTCATTGCATCATCAACATTGCCAGGAATGATAATGTCTTTCCAAGTATTGAAGGCACTTGTATTTTTCTTATCTGTCCGATCCCCCTACACCAAGAAATAATACAACAACCTCAAATAAGAATAAATTAACATTAGACGTCATGAATGAAACATTCATGAGGCATCCTATCAAACCAGAATATCAGCATAGATTTCTGAAGACTCTCTTTCACACTTGAAGGATCAGACCAACAAAAACTTCCAAAATTTAGAGAAAACTTCTTCATTAGCACATCAGCATAGATTTTGAAGCTGAAGGATAATTCGAAATTATCAATTTATTTTCTATCAGACTATTTATGAATAAACCTAAAGGTATTATTAGGTCCTCTAGAGCAGCTAAAGAATCCTCCAAATATCCAATTTGTAAGTGACCATTTGTCTGATTACAATACGAGGCCATAGCAATATTTAATTAATAATGTATATTTTTTATTTATATATTTCATTCAATTTTCTTACTTCAATGATAAAAAATTTAAGTTACAACAGTTCACTTCATTCTTCTCTGTGAATAACTATTAATCCAAATGCATCATTTCAAAAGCTGTGTCAAAATTCAGCTCTATTTATATGCATCATGCCTCTCACAAAAGAGAATTGAATTTGTTCTCACTATTTTCCAATTCGTAAAAACAAAGTGTGACTACATAAATTGATGAAACAAAGCTAATAATAGAGGTTAAATGAAAATTATTCAACCTATAAAAAAAGTACATGCCTAAGATAGTAAAATTACCTCAGGGGTAAGGATTATGGAGCGGTTTATGTGTGTTGCCCAAGATTTAAATAAGTGAGCTCCAGCACCACTGCATTTAGGTGAGAGCAGAGCTGTAAACTACTGAAATCATACTATTATTATTAAGAAGGGAAAATCTTTGTTCTATCAAAAAAAAAAAAAAAAAAAATTGTATACAATCATATCTACCTTTTTTACCATAAAAAATTAAATTAATATAAAAACGCATATAAAATAGAGAGAGCATAAAAATGGATCAATTCCTCAAAGAGAATAAAAACTATAAGTGGCAAACCTTCCACCAAAAACAAATTGCAGTGTGGAAGAGTTAAAACGCTCATCATAAAATGATCCTACCCATCTTAGTCCACCAGTATAAAAAAAACACAAATTGGTACTACCTAAGCCACCCTCCTCTAATCTCCATCTCCAAACCACTTCGTTCAACCAAAATGATGTTGATACAATTGGGCATCTTATTCACCAACTTGTGAAATAGAAATATGACCATGAAGATCACCTTTTGAAGCTTTTCTTAATCCATTCATCAACAGTAAACAGTTTTTACTAAAAATATGGATTTTGTTTTATTGTTTATCATCAGACAATATTCTCAACGTTGTATTCTTTTTTCAAGCATACTTAGAAAAAAAACTATAAAGTGTTAGACCTTGGGAAAACGAATATATGGTTGCGGCCACCAGATAGTCGAAAATATGGCATTTGACTTAAGACCTGACAAAAGAACAAATTTACCGAAACAGAGATTTAACTTAGTGGCATTAAGCTGCTTGACAAGAAGATGCATCAACAATGAGTATAGAATATACAAGATGAAAACACTATCAGTATGAATTCAACAGCACGAAGAAGACTTCACCTTCACATAGTTCTGATCAATCTCTTTATCATTAAGACCACCAAGCATCCGAACACATTTAGGGTAAGCCGGAACAAAGAAAAAATCTGCTTCCTCCTTATTTTTTGTCCGAAATCTTGATTTCTGAAGCAACTTGTGTATTTTCACCTGCAATCAACCAGCCAATATTGATATTACAAACAAAAAAAGCATAATTCAACAAAATTATAGTACCTGAGTGCCCCATTGACCTTTCAAACAAGAAGCTGCGGTGATCTTACCGTCCCTCCCGTACATCAAGTTCTTGAGACCGTCGATCTCATCCTCTTCGTAAACATATATTTTCAGAGACAGGAGGGAGCCATATCCCCTCTCAGGCCATCGGAGAAGACCATCGTCCTGGAAAGAAAGGTTCTCGTAGAGACCAACGTCTTGATCGGAGCATCTAGAGGCGCAAGGAGCGAATGAGGCGTCGAAGAGGCGGGTGAAGAAGAAGGTAGTAACGACTAAGATTAGGGCAACGATCTGATTATTCCGGGTACAGAGTGGAGGATTATGGTGAGAGGCGAATGGTCTGACTTTGCTACCTAAACTCGCCATTCTGTTTCCGCATCGAGTTCTCTAATGTACTAAGAAGTAGCAGCAGCAAGGAAATGGCGAGATCAGGAGAAGCTGCTGAGCGAAGGGAAGATGAAAAGAGAAAAACGACGTCGTTGTTTTCGGGTGGAAAAATTGCTTCTCAAAATGATTTTAGAATTTAAAGATATTGTTTAATAAATCATTCATAAATAAAATTTGTAATTTTTTTTATTAAACTAGTTTCCGATAAGTGCAAATTACATACACGTCATCTTTTACTTATTTTTTTCAGGGTGATTTATAAGGTATAACTTTGGAACTTTGAGAGAAAATATAATAATATTGTTATGATATTTGAATTTTCGAAAGAAAAAAATAATATTTTTAATGTTTTGACCTAGTACGTATGCTCTCAAACGGAGACATGTTTTGAGTCATACATACTTTAAAAGACGAGTGTTGTAAGGGAAAAAGATATTATTGAAATTTAGTTAAAAAAACATTACGTCGCATAAATTTAGCTTCGAAGTTCATTTAAGGGATCAATTAATCAAGAAAAATGAAAAAATTTCAACAAAATTCTCTGCTCGTAATAATTTCTTCCAAAACAGGAAAAACAAACATGAACGCTATTGATTTTGGAATAGGAACTTCACAAAACCATGCATGATTTTGATAATCTCCAACTGTCAATTAGTCTAGAAATGTAACGTCAACCTTGAACTAATAGTCATACGAAAAGAGTAGAAGGAAAAAACAACTGTTTTCAACTACGCAACATTATCAAGACAGACAAGTTAAAAGTCTATTCAAGAAATCAAATTCGCGATGAGATAGAATTGAAGATCCAACGCTTGAGATTATTAATCACACACGCTAAATTAATCTGGTGGTCGAAACCATCAAGAAAGAAAATCATATATTAGACAATTGGAGAATTTCTCTAGACTTTACCTTAGAAGTTAGTTCGATGAGCTATCAACACTTAGATTTGTTAAAGCAGAACAAGATTATTAATGTATTAGCAAATATAGATCTAGTGAATTTGTTATTATCAAGTATCAAATCGGACATTCCTACATGTCAAAAAAGAAAATTAATTATAAGCAGTACTATGAAATTTAATACATAGAATTATAAAGCTACAGAGTAGAAAATAAATATATCTTTATTGTAAAAGAAAATGTCCAAGAGGAGGAGTTAAACTAGTTGTTAGTTCTTCTAATCTATAGGTCTTCTTTATATTCTCCTCATCATTGCCATATGCTCAGCCGACATGTCCAGAAAATGACCATGGAAAACAACCTAAAGAAAAGGAAACATTATTAAACATAACCAGAAAAACTTGCAATGAATGTTTATGATACATATATAGATTTTTAAGTTTAAGCGAGGTAACGACAGAGATTTGATATGCTAATATAACAACAAATGATTACCAAAAAATAGCTTAAGATCGCAACAAAAAATACACATCTGGTATGCACATACAACATGGAGACAATAAAAAATATGTCGAGCTAAGAAATCTGATATAAGCAGCGAAGAAAAAAGTCATTGATAGGGAAAAAAAGAGAGGAAGAAGGAAAAGAGGGGAAAACCGTAAGAGAAGAGCAAGAATTTCAGAGAGAAGAGTAGCATTAGAAAATAGAAATCATTTCATTCATTCAATAATCTTCATAATCTGCCTTTTCAAATTACAATATTAGAATCTAAATAATAAAAAGTTAGGACTAACCCTAAAAAATAAAAAATTAACTTTAAGTGAAATAAATAAATAAAACATATAAACAATAAAATTAAAATATCCAATATATCCTCATCAACTCTCCCAGAGTTGAAGAATCACCGAGTCAAGTTTACGAAACCACCAGGTAGAAAGCTGATCCATCACCCAACCATAAGCTAAGCGGCTGATCAATCTTCTTCTGATATCCATAGACTTGTGTAACCGGAGACCTAGACCAAGAATCTTTCCGAGTTGGTCGGGAATCTAACAAAAAAAGATCATAATGACTCCGAAAGAACTCTAAAACATGTGGATTCAAGTGCTGAAGTGTGTATTTGAAAATCCATGAACAATCACTATCTGAGTAATCCACCTAACGAACCAAGAAGTGTTGAACCTCATCTTCATTAGTAAATACAATCTGTTAATCTAAAATAACATCAATTTTATCTTTATGTGTTGTGACAGTGGATGTTGACGAAGTAGAATTAACAGATGTAGGCTCAAAATTAATAGACAAAGGTAAAAAAGGGTCGGCAGACGGACTAAAGTAATCTTAATAAACAATCAAGTTCTCAATATTAAAAGTATGATGATAACCAAAATGAGGTGGAAGATCAACGACATATGCATTTGGGCCAATTCGCTTTAAAATTTTAAAAAAATCAACACTACAAACTTGCAATTTAGAACCAGATTCGGATGTACGTCGCTCAAGATGAATTCGAACCATAACATAATCTCTAATATTAAATTCAACCTGTCGTTTGTGTAAATTAACTTATAATTTATATATTGCATTACTGGTCTCTATTTGTTTATTGATCTCTATATGCAAATCATGAAAATGTTGTACGAAATTTTCAGCTGACATAGACAGACTAGCATGCGGTGACAGAGTGAAGAGGTCGACATGCTTCCTAGGTTTGAAACCAGAACAACTTCAAAAGGACTCATATTTATAAATCGATTCACAGAGCTATTATATACAATTTAAGCGGTGGAGAGAATCAAATTCCAATTTCTAAGATTTTCTTTGACTAAACATCGTAATAAGTTTTTAATACTTCGATTAACAATTTTAGTTTGAGGATGGCAAGCAGTCGAACATTTTAATGTTGTGTCTACTATGTTCCATTGAGTTCTCTAAAAATGACTAGTAAACGCATATCACTATCTGAAACAATAGCCTTACGGAGACCATAGAGTTTGACGATCTCATTAAAATACAATCAAGCTACCTTAGATATATCTGATGGATGAGGAATTTGTATTGGAGGGATGAGAAATTTGTTCTGCATTGTTTAACTTAGTTTCTATGTTTTTATTTGTCTCGCGAGTAATGACCAACTCAGTCTCGATGGTAGCTAATCGTTCCTGAAACTGTTGTTGGTTGTTAATCAATTGAGATAATTGTCGGGAAAATGTACCGAATTAGGAAGTTTTCATATCTAAAGCACTAGAACGGGATGAGACATGTCGATCACTACATAACTGCATGCAATGTTACTAATGAAGAGCAACGGAGAGATCAATAAACAAACAATGCTCGTAATGAATAATATCTACTACAACCAAAATCTAACAAATCAATGCGTAGAATTTATGTTATTTTATTTTATGATGATTACGTTGATTCTAACAAAACAATAAAATAGAATTTATATTTTAAAATGACAAAGTGAAGGTCAAATACCACATCAGAAAATCACCACAAATTTGATTATCAGAATGTGAAATAATCGGCAAAGGTTATATCAAGTAACAGTTCAATAAGTGAGTATGAAATAATCAACAGAGATTAAATCAAATAACAGTTTAAATCAGATGTGATAGGGTGGGTCAAATAACCAAACGTAATATGGTGACACGCCATAAGGATTGATGTGAAAGAGAGCCGATTGATATGCATATGATTAAGAGGTATGAGTAAATCACAACACAAGAACAAAATCAAAACATAATTTAAAAATAATAGTATTGAAAAGCTAATAAAAGATTAGAACAGAAATCTCCATGAATATGTTGAATTTACTCGAAGATAGCAAATTTACGAATAGAAATCCATCAGGGCCCTCTGTTGTATCACCCATTGGTCATAGGAGAAACAGAAAAAAAAAAAAATCAAAGTTTTTCGCTTCGCTCAATATCATCCCTCTTCAGCGAATAGCTAGAACGACGTTGAATGTAGTGAGCATCGGAGATGCTCCGACTGAGTTAGAAACCTATGCGAACAACGCTTCTTTGGTTGACAGTGAGTGACAGAGGTGGTGAAGGTCAACACCCAGGCGAACCAAATCAGTGACGCAATGAAGAAGAGCAAAGAGTTTCTTTTTTCAAAAATTTCTTGGCCATTTCAATATGATCAAAGGTGATGCGGCAGGGTGGAAGGTTGCCGGATTATTTTGAAGACTTCGGTGTTTCTGTGCGGCAACAATTGGGACTACGGCCACAATTTTCAGCTCGTTTGTGCACGTGGTAGGTCAAAGCCCCAAAAGAATGCATGAACGAAGGAGTCAATTCCGAAGAGGAAGAAACAACTGGATTCTCTGTTCTTTCGATTCTCTTTCTCGATTTGCTGGGTTTGTTCATTTTGAGAGATAGTAAGTATTAAACCAAAGTATTATTGTTTGAGAAAAGAATAAAACTTACTCTAATACTAATTTGATGTAAACAACGAAAAAAGAAACCGTTGATTGAAAAAGAAAGAAAGGAAGAATAAGAAAAAGAGGAAAAGACTTTAGGAGGAGAAGGGGAAAGAGAATTATTTAAAGAAAAGTAAAGTTGAAAATTAAAAATCATTTCATTTATTCAATAATCATTTAGAGTATTAGAAATTAAATAGTAAAATTTAAAACTAATTCTAAAAACGAAAAATTAACTTTAACTAAAATAAATAAATATATAAAATATATAAATAAAAAAATTACAATATCCAAAATGTACTCATCAAAATCATTGACAAATAATCATTTCTGAAAAGCAGTTCAAAACAAGAAAGTTACTTGTATGAGTTCCTTTAAATGGAATTCAAAATGGCTTGTAGCACAACATTATTTGGAAATGTTCAATATCCAAAAAATGAAAAACTAAGACAAAACAAGTTGAAGATGTGTATTTCTGTCTAACCTCTCCCTTTTCCTCTTCCATCAATCGAACAAAATCAAAGAGAATTTAATAATAATGATAAAATAAGAAAAAACGAAAAAAAAAAAAAGAAGAAGAAGCAAAGCAGAAAGAGTCTTCTAAAATTATCGACTTTTGTCATCTCGCGCCATAAAAACATGGATTTTGTATCCTTTGGATGCAAGTTGAATTGTTGCATCAACAATTAACTTTTAAGCTCCACCTGAGATAAAATTAAGCTGCAAATATTATTTTTTAATATTCATATATTCAACTCATTCAAGTTCCAAATGTTAGAAATACACAATTACATAGCTGATTCAATAAAAACTCCAACAACAGAGCTTGTCATAACTAAATTATAGTGATATTCCTATTCAACAAAATTAAAGAGGAAAATAAATCTTCCACGCAATTCAATGTTGTTTTCGTTCGTTGAATGTTCACCTCTTGTTAGTCAAAATAATCACACTCAAATCTAATAAGTTTAGTAGTTCTAATGCGTGCCAAACTCCCTGAACATATTAGTTTCATTCCAAAAATTGAACCATGAAAAGCTTTTGATCCAATTAATCCTATGGCCAATGCCGCATCATACACAAAGTTAAGAGTCCTGTGCGGCAGCCATGAGATGACATATTTTGTACCTTGTGCATTCACATAAACAATGACAACACGAGAGAAAAAAATTTAAGAAGATATTCAGAAAAGAACTGACATCACAAGGAAAAGAGAAGCCAATTTAGGAAGATGACCCGCACAAATTGCTAGAATTTTTTTTTCTTTAGTGCTGACATCTTTAAAACTTCTAAACCACTCTCGATAAACCATGCACCAAAATAGTACAATTATCCAAAATGAAATGCTGACTTAGAATTGTAATGCTCCTACTTGCTTACAAAATAAGACAATTTAATGATTCAGAAAGATTGCCAAGAAATGAATGTGATGAGAAAATGACTACAATAAAATGATGTGATAATTTTTTTGTGCGTCTTCAATTAAGTGAGATTTTGTTGAAATAAAATTTTCATATTCCAAAGATGATATTCTTGGTACGCAGCGAATTAACAAATCACAGCCTATTGTTAAAGAGATAGAAGTCGTGCCACAAATTCGATGCACATATAAGGTAAATAAAAACAATACAATATAAATAAATAATTCACAAAAACACCAGTAATTGAAAACAAATATCAAAAGAGAAGGAGAGGAAGAGAAAGAATATGCATAACCCCATATAACACTGAACTTAATTGAATAAGTTCAGATTTAACTAATTCCGGCAAGCATTCCAAATCCTGACTAATATGAAGCAAAAATATCATTCATATCCTTGGTTGAACCATTTTTCTAACATTATATCATTATTGTCATGCATGAACCTTGAAAACTCAATAATACAGAGTTCAGTAGAAAGTATTCATCAAAACTATGTAAGAAACTAGACCTTATCTACAAATCATGTTGAATTTTCATGAAAGAGACATATAAGACTACATGTTGACAAGATCAGCCCTAAATCAGAGAACCCTGGAAAATACAGGTCAAATTGTTGTTGTTTGGCATTCATAGTGTTCTAAAAATCTAACACAGTATCATAGAAGTCCCAGAGGGAAAGAAACTGTTTGTATAAAAAATAATTTACAATGAGAAGATAATAAACCCATACAAAATTTACCTTGTCGAGTTGATCCACTCTGGCTTTATGAAGCAAAAAATGATATAAATTTGTGAGTGGTAAAGCCATTTTGATTTATGACCACAAACAATATTGTTGAAAAAATATCAACAAAATCCGGCTGTGAATTATAATAATAATATCACCGCTATAAAAAAGAAAATTTAATAAAAAAGAAAATTTCAATTTTGCTTTTGCACGTCATAAATGAAATGCAGAAGAAAAATTGAAACTTTCTTCTGTGTGATGTGTGATGTATTGTCCTATTATGAGGAACTTTCTCTATAAATAGAGAGTTCATGAGCAAAGAAAATCTTCTAAACAGAAGTGAAATGTTGGCAGTTGCACTTGGCAAAAGTGCATACCAGTGAAAACAATTCAGATATGTTGACGAAGGCTTTGCCAAAAGAAAAACTCGAAACTTGTCAGCAAATAACAGACTTATTGAAGATTTTTCATCATAAGTCCGGAGGGGAAGATTTGTGGGATCTCTCCATCAAGATGAGGGACCCATCTATTAACTGAAATGAAAGAAGAAGAAGAAGTTTTCTTTTTCTTCTTTCGGCGCCTCCCTTATTTTAAGGGAGGTGTCGCCTTTTAGTTTGTCATTTTGTGACAAATTTTTCCTATAAATAGGAAAGTTTTCTTTCATCCTCTGCATCCGAAAAAAAGAGAAGAGAAAAATCTTCTAAGAGAATAGTGAAGAAATAGTGAGGTATCTGGTGGGAGATAAAAGAAAGAGTGTGAGAGAAAAATAGGTAATATGCTTTTGTGCACATTGTGAGTTCTAAGAGTAGTGAATTTTTCTTAGTGAATATTCGGTTTCTAGAAGAATATTGTAAAATCCTATTTTTTATAGCGAAATCTTTCTAAACTCAGTTTCTGTGATTTTTTTCCCAATTTGGGTTTCCAAGTAAAATTTTCGGTGTTTATTTTAGCCATTATTTCTCTTACTTCTTAACCGCTATAATATTACGATGTGGAAAATTATTTCTGGTATTTTTCGGATTGAATCTGCTATCGTTTCTCGTACCACTTAGTTAGTAGAGTAATTGTACTGTGTAAATAAGTTCTATCTAAGGAAACTTGAATTTAAGTGGACTGTTTGTGACCTTCCAGCTTTTTCTGGGAACTTACTTAGAAATATATTTCTGTTTAAAGAGATTGTTAAGAGCATTCTTTCTTGAAAATTATAATGATCGGTACTTTCCACGTTTTACAACGGTAACATTATAATTGTTTCAAACAATTATTATTTCTCAACAAATATATATATATATATATATATATATATATATTGTTACAATTATTCTGAAGCAATTCAAACACTAAAGCGGGGTCCTTAGCCATGATTAGTGCAATGAAAATCACAATAACAAGAAAAGTAGCTATACAAAATAATTCTCCCACGATCTTTTGAGCATTTTAAATCAAAATGAAAAATTATATAACGACAACAAGATTCGAAACCAATGAAGCATGACATAACAAATAAAATAAACAGAACTCTTGCTTAAAGCATGCCATAATGAATAAAAATTAACAAATTCTTGGTGTCTACGTACACACGCTGACAACGAGCCCCCAATCATTGATTTGAACACAGTAAAATTAAATTTTAAGAATTTGAAAAGAAACAAAACACATATGGTAAAAAATCTTCATCCAAATTCCAAACAAGTGTGCAAGTTCTTTTTCATTTTTTAAATCAAACACGAAGTACCACTTTAGGCTCTCTTGGTCTACTATTATCGTGAACTAGATATTTAAAAACAAAAAAAGTAAAAACCAACACATGAAAAATAAATCAAACACCCACCTAAAAGTAACACCACCTTCAATCGACAAAACTGAAGTACTAGTGTTTGATAGAATTGATATGTTGCAGTTACTCAATTACTCAAAAGAAAATAAGGGCATTGATTTCATCTTATCATAATAAAGTTAGGAAAAATGAGTTTAGATAAACCAAAGAAAATACCTACAAAGATGGGGTAAAGATAGTTTAGCAATGTATAGAAAGAATAGCAGAGAAAGTTTCATACCTAAAAACCATTGAACAAAAAACCAATTTTTTTCTTTAAATTGAAACTTAATTGAGTTAATCTTTTTTAGACTTAATTATTATAATGTTATTTCTTTTCAAATAAGATATTTTGTTGGTTTATATATATTCTACTCTACATTAGTATTTATAGCATATATATATATATATATTATATTAAAGTGAATATGGATACCTTATATTTATTCCAAGGGTGAAAGGGGAAGCAATTGCTCTTGGCAAATGTTTTCTATGGTTGTGAGCAGCCACCATGCCACTCCAATGTTGACTGTTCCCGCTATTAAAATTCCTATGCACTATTGTCAAACAAAAACAAACGGATTAGACATTGAGTATTTACGGTGGGTCTTCAATATTAAGTGAGACATAAATGCATCATCCAAAATTAGTGCACTTTCTTGGCATAAAAATTTTTCACTGATGCCAGATGTATTTTCAACTTTACACCTAATAAAATGCTGAATTTCTGTGAGTTGTTTCCTCATACAGTGCTTATAAGTTCAAGAGGAGTGTGTACCTGAACTATGAACTTAGATTTTGGCGGAATTTTCATGTAATGACCCAGATTAAAATCATTGAGAACGGAAACTGCTTGCATCATGCTTATATATCCGTATGTCTTAAAGCAGACATTGGCAATTGGTTTACCAGGTAATATAACTCCCATGATGTACACTGTGATAATGTTCAGACCTGAAAGAAACACACAAAAAAACGTAGTATCATCATATAACTCGACAAAAAGTCTTGTACTTTCACAGACTAACCTTTTCTAATGAATAACTTTTCTCTGCCAACCAATTAAGCTTATATATTGCCATTCTAATTGCATCCCCCTTAACAATAAATTTACCTGGTATGTTGCGGCAGTGATGATGCTGATTGGAAGCGTGAATATTAAACCAAGTCCTGCAGCAAATATGAGTCCCCGCCATGGCGATTGGACTTGATCTTTCGTGAAAATGCATTTTCCACTTACATTCCGTTGAACAAGATACATGTGTGAGGGTTTAACGTAAGAGAGAAGAAGACGCTCAAATTTATCCGTCCTTGCTGTTCATATGCTGCCATGTAAACCCAAAACTAAAGAAATAATGAGAACCAGCAGAGGCTGCAACAAAAATTAAATCTAGGAAAAAAATTTGAAACTTAATATTTGAATAATCAAAACAAACAATCGCCAAATCAGAGCACACAATGCAAAAATTGAAAATAAGCAGCGGAACCGGATAGCAGAAATTGACGACACCCCGGAGAGAAGCGTCGAAGAGGAAATCCCACACCGTAGCAAATTTAAAGAACACAGGAAGAACTCTCGCTCGGTAGCCCGATTGACTTACTCTCGTTTTATTTAAAATTCAAAGAAATTAGTCAAAAAAAACTATCAAGACACGTGTATTTTTTTTATTTTGATTTTTTTTGTCAGAAGAAATTAGAGTTTTACTCTCTTTTAATAATGGTAAAAAAATTAGGCGTCATAATTCATTGATAGAATTTTAATTATGAACTTAAAATTAAAATACAATATATTATTATTATTTTTAAATGATTTTGGATGAGAAACACTTTTAGAACAAATTTTTAAATCTTATTTTATAATTATTTAAGATTAATATTATATTTCCTGTTTAATTTTTGCATAAAAATTATTAATTATTACAATTAATATCATGAAATATAAAAATTAATAATTGACGAGTTGTAACATAAAAATATAAAATAACCATAAATTTTTATTCATTATACGTTTATATAGACTGCACATCGCGGGAAACACTAAACAATAGAGAAATACGAAACACTTGAACACCAAAAAAATTAAGGGAAAAGCCGAGAAGCCATCCAAACGAGGCCTTAATCTTCCATTCGTATTATGCACCTCAGACCCTCCCCTTTGAGCATATACTCGAAGGCTTTGTTGATCTCTCCAAATGCAACTTGATGTGTTATGAACTTCTCCAACTCAAGCTCCTGCGTTCGTTTCAATCCAATTCGAACTCAATTTTATCCAAAACGTTAGACAAATCCGAGTTAGAGATTGTAGTTTTTCCCACAAAGCTGAAGATTTTACCTTATTCATGTACTTCTCAACGACAAATGGAAGATCGGACCGAGGCTTGTAGTTTCCAAAGAAAGTGCCCTTCAACGTCCTCTCATTCAATACGTTCATCGGGTGTGTTTTGAAAACCGCATCTTTATGAGGCACTCCTACGAGAACGGCAACACCCCATCCCTAATATCAATATTAGATTTTGGATCAGCTTCTCGACGCAAAACACAAGAAATGTTATGAATTTATCATAAATAAATCTTACATCTCAATATATAAATATTAGAGTTTTCATTAGATTCTTAATGCACGACATAAAAAATATTACGAATTTGTTGTAGAAAAATCTCACATCATGAACACATTCAAATGCCGAGATCATGGCGTCAATATTGCCTGTACACTCAATGCTTCGATCCACACCTCCATCCGTCATCTGGACAATCACCTTTTGACAAGCAAACCAATGTTTAGACCTCGATCGAGAGTAAACAACCAACGAAAGCGGGAAGTACAAAGTTAGAAACCTACCTCTTGAACTGGTTTTTCATGGTCTTTTGGATTAACAAATTCGGTCACTCCGAACTTCTTAGCTGTCGATAAAGTAATTGTAAGTTTTTTGAGACAATTATTCAAAAATTTGGAGAAGACCATGCTAATACCTTCTTCGAATCGGCTAGAATTCAAATCAACTCCGATAATCCTTGAAGCCCCAGAAACTCTTGCCCCTTCGGCAGCCTAACCAGATCAAATAATGTACAAATTGATACAATACATGTGTGTATACGTAGATTTAAGTATGTAAGTTTATTGATGGGCATGCATGTACAAACCGCGAGGCCTACAGCTCCAAGACCAAAGACGGCTACGGTCGAACCTTTCGTTGGTTTGGCGACATTGACGGTGGCGCCAAAGCCGGTGGATATTCCACAGCTAAGAACACAGACTTTGTCTAATGGGGCGAGTGGGTTGATCTTGGCGAGGCATCCGACGTGGACGACAGTGTACTCGCTGAAAGTGGAAGTGCCGACGAAGTGGTAAATTGGTTGGCCATTAATGGAGAATCTTGATTTTTCATCGCTAATCATCACTCCTCTGTCTGTGTTTATCCTCAGCAGATCACACATGTTGCTCTCTGGGGACTTACAGTGAGCACATTGCGTGCATTCTCCGGTGAACACGGGAAGAACGTGGTCGCCGGGTTTCACGTCGGTGACTCCTTCTCCGACGCTTTCGACGACCCTAATCAATATGATCTTCAATCAATCAATCTCTATATTATAGAAATTACCAAAAAGAAACGTCAGAACTTGAGTGAATCTACTAACCCGCCTGCTTCATGACCCAGAATTCTTGGAAACAAAGGGTTTTGTCCCTAAAAAAGAAAAAAAGCAAAAAAGAAAAACAGATTCTCATTCCGTATATGTCATTGTTTTAATCAGAATCATGGAAAATGTAGCAACAAATGGCGGATATTAACCTTGGCTTCCCAGAAGTAGACATCGGTGTGGCAAAGGGAAGTATAGAGGATCTTCACCCGAACTTCGTTTGCCTGCGGCGGCGCCACCTCCACTTCCTCGATAACTAATGGCTTCCCGGCTTCCCATGCCACCGCCGCTACGCCCAGAAAAACCCATTTTCGAAATCGTTTGAAAGATAAAAAAATTGCTAGAGAGAGAGTATTTACCTCTGCAACGTATAACTTGACCAGCAGTGCTCGACATAATCGGTTTCCTGATCGTCCTTTCAATCAAATAACTAACCTCCGTTGTTCGTGGTGGAAAATGTTACCACTCCATGAGATTATATATAGTTTTAATTAATTAAATAAATTAATGGAGGATCAGTCATCAGGCGTCATCGATCATACGATCAATCCACTGATTAGAACAGCGGCTCACCTTAAAACCATTCCCAGGTTTCGTTCCTCTGATTGTAGAACCTGGTTTTTGTGGGTCCCTCCGCTGTGGACCTATGTGTTAATAAAACGCAGAAGAAAATCTTACCAACTCACCTTCCTCGTCAAATGAGGAAGACTTCAATAGAGGCGCTACTGAAAATTGTCCACTTGAGCTCTGTCAATAATCGAGAGAGAAAATTTGATTGCGAAGAGGGAAAAAATAACGATGGTTTTTTGTGTATAGATAAAAAAAAGAGTACGAGTGAAAAATAAATACGTGTGATGTTTTTGTGTACGTTGTGATTTATAAAAGAGATAAGTTTCTTTCATTGAATATTTTTTAAAATATTCTGTTTGTAAAAGAATATTGTAAAATTTTATTTTTAACAGTGATATATTTTTAGATTCGATTCCTGTTGATATTTATTTATTATTATTATTTTTCTTATTTATTGGCCATTAAATCTTACGACGTGAAAAAATATTATTGATATTTTTCGGATCTCATCTACTATCGTTTGTGGTATTATTGTTGTGAAAGTTGCCGTCCAATTTTATTATTTTTCTCAATAGGTTTGTGGTTTCATGGGTGGATTGTTTATTATAAGAACCACGCGCGATACAAGAACTTAATTAAATTTTTCTGATTGTATTATCTTAATAATGGGTAACTAGTTTATGATTAAGAGGGACACAATAACTTAATTACTTTTCTAATTATATCTTTTAGATCTATAATTACTAATTTTTTTATGAGTCTGCCAATAAGTTGCTCGGATAGCGGTGTACCTGCTGTGGGTTTTCAATACCTCTGACTAGAATTTGCAAGCTTGTAATATAAAAAAAACATTTACAATAAATAAATTAGTTTACACGTAACGATTTTTAGTAGTCCCAAAGTTTATGTAAGTGACCATCAAAATAAAGTTTAAGGGTCAACTGTGAATGAACTTAGAGTCGGGATTTGAACTGTATTTGCCCTTAAACTTATCAAAGTCTAGCCTTGTTTGGTAATCTGCAATTACTAATTGCCCAAATCAATAAATTTGAGGAGAGATGAACTGAGATTAGCACTAATCTTAAAGACCCAAGATTTAGAATTTTAATTACTGAAATTAAAACTAAAATGCGTCACTTCTGGTGTGGTTTAAGCGTTGCAATACAGCAGACTGCTTACAGGCCGAATTTTACAGAGCAATTTCCTTGTTGAAGATCCAGCTAAACTTGACGCCATGCGGCGTGAGCTTCCTGGCCCTCTCCTCCGCTCGCTCTTGAAGCTTCCTAATCCTCGGTGCTAACCCACACACAAACTCCTGCGCCCGTCGGCCCTCACTCGTCAATCCCTCCATCCTCTCCAACCTCCACCTTCCGATCAGAAACTCCAATATATCGGCGTAATCATCGGCCGTGTATACCCCGAGTCGCTGAGCCACGGCTGAGAAGTGCTCGAACAGCCTGGGGTCCTGCCCGTCGTACATCAGGTGGGCTGGCATGGTGATCTTCTTCCGCATCATGTCGGCGATGGCTATCATTGCTCCGTTGGAGTCCACTTCCAGAAGCTTCTCGACTATCTTCGAGTAAGCATTCTCATGGCGTTTCTCGTCGGATGCGATGGTTCCGCATATCCGGGCCAGAATTGGATCGCCGCGCTCCTTGGCCAATCGGGCTGTGTTGCCGTGTGAGATGAACGTCGCTCGCTCTTGAAACGACGTGTAGACGAATCCCAAATACGGGTTGTTCTCGGTTCCCGGATCCTGTCGGGTCCCCATACCCATATTAGTAATTTAAATTCTATACTGTTTTTTGCATTTTTTTTCCAATTGAGAAAATTAAATATAGTTTTTACCATTCCAGATCCAATCAAGTACTGCACGGTTCTCTCGATCATGAGCATATCGACCCGACCCGATAAATACAAGTACCTCCCGAGCAAGTCGCCGTGGCGGTTTTCTTCGGCAGTCCAGGCTCGGGTCCACGTTGCCCACGGGTTCGGGCTGGCCCCACTCTCGTCCCTTACCCCATCTAGAGTGTTTATCATAGTCTGGTATGTAGGCAATGCTTCCTCCGTGATCATATCACCCACGAGAACAACGAAATACTCATCTGGAATCTCAGCCGTCCGATCCCGTAGGGCCAGCACCTGATCAGCAAACTCATCGGACGGCAATGCGGGGTCGGGTAAGAAGTTTTGGGGCTGCCAGCACTGTTCCACAGGTTTAAGCAGCGGTAGGACCGATTCGGTGGCCCACCCCTCCAAGGACTTGAAAATCTCTGCTTTCTCCGGCGGCATTGAGTGGGTCCTCCGGGGTTTGAGCATCGGAAGTGATGGTGCAGCGACGGCGGAGATCTTGACGGAGGAGAATGGCTGATTAAAACGACGGTAGGATCCACGTGGCCGGGTACAGGCAGGATTGTGAATGCAAAGGTGGCGTAAAGTCGCTTCCATTTCCAAGCCTAGGAATTTCCAGCGCCATTCATCAGAGAGCTTGGTAGGTTTATATAAATGACCATATTACTTTTCTAACCTTTTTGTTTAGAAAAACTACAGAAAGACGAGCCCATTTTCTCCGCAAGCATACGTGTTTCAACCCTGCATGCGGAAGACTATTTTAGTCTTTTCATCTTATTTAGAATTTCCCGAAGGGGAAAACAGTGGGTGCTGTTGTTTTGAATCTATCGAATCCTGTGGGTTAAGTTTAATAAAAGTCAAAATGAAAATAAATAAAAAAGGTAATTAACAAAATAATACGGGATTACTAACAAATTTACCTTTAAATTATTTTCATTAAAAACTTGTTAATGAAAGTATGGTTTTTGTTGATAAACTTTCATGTAGCTGTCTCCATTTTTAATATTTTTATAATTTATTATTTTTTTTTTGTAAAAATAATTCATTAAAATACGCTTGTGATTCAAAAATTATAAAACTTTTTTTTTATAAACAATCACGTAAGATTTGTCAAATGTCTAACAAAAACGTAACGCACGCTACAGAAATTAACAGATGAAGTACTAAAAATGCCTAAATTACAAGCAACTAAAAGTTGGAAGTTCTATTCATTAAAAAAAAATACAAATTTAAAAATTAACAATAAATAATAGAATCTAAATTGCAATTTATACAATATTTGATACTATCTAATATAAGATAAGGTAATAAATTGGGGAAGGATAGCAATCAATTCATATAACAATATTTATTTGATACACACAAGAATCAAATGTCAGAATGCAAACGAACCAAAAGTAAAGAATCAAAGGGTGTGTTCAATCGCCAATCTCTCTGCTTCTTGTTGAGTGGTCTTCCCTTTCCTGCCTTCTCTCTGTTCATCTTCACATCAGCTATTCCCCAACTGCAGCATTTTGCTTCCATGTCCAGAGATACAAGCCTCAATACACCATCACGTTCCGAATTCAAACCAGTTGCACCCTCTTCCTTCGTGTATTTTACGTACAACGCCCTTTCCTTGAACCGATCCAACTCTTTCGGGACCCTCACCACCCTTTCGATGCCAGGAGACGATACCTACGATGATATGAAAATATAAACCAAAACTGGGTATTTAATAACTTCTATAACTTTCACCAGGAGTTTAGATTGAACAGGCCATTAGATTGGTCTAAATTATTCAAAATTTGAATTCCTAAATCAATTCAGAAATCAAAAACTTAATCTTAGATTTGAATTCAAAATCCTTAAAATATCGATTCTCTATTAATCTAGTCTGAAAGTAATCCTAAAACACTTAACCATCATAGGGCATTTCTGTAAATCTGATTGGAGATTGGATTTTTGGAGATGGGATTTTTCAGCTCTGCAATCTAAGCTGAACTCGAATTTTGGAGAAACAACCATCAATGAACTTAGTATGGAAATCATCCACAAATAGAGAAATATCGGATACAACAGCTCAAAAAAAATTCGACTGAATTCGGATTTTTCGAGGCGTGCGTGCGTGCGTGTGGGGGTGGGGGTGGGGGAAGAAAGTAACTCCTCACACCACCACTCTATCTCTCTCGAGTTCAAAGAAACTCTTACTTCTCCAAGTGATGAAACTTCGAAAAAACAACAACTCCAAAGGCAAGCTTCTCGACAAACTCTCTCCAAAACGCCGAACAAACCACCATCGGCGTAAGTTCCCTCGATCTATGTCTCTCTCCCTCTCTCTCTCTCTCTCTTCATTTTCTTGCACTGTCACACTCTCTCTCTCTGATACTCTCTCTCGCCCTATTCGTAGCTCGGGAGAACAACGAAGAAGAAGGAGGAAAGAGGGTTGGTTTCATTAAAACAAGAACCGGTTTATTTTAAGGAGAACCGACCGAATCGAATCGACCGAATCGTACTTGTTGAGCCGTGTCGAATTTGGTCCAACTGAACTGGACCTGACCCAAATTCTGTCCTGAATTATACCGAATCGATATAAAATCTTACCGATAAGGAATTTCTGCCCAAATCGTTATAAAATGGATTTATCAAAGTAGAAAATTAATATCTAAAATTTTGTTTAGGCAAGAAGATTTTGAAAGTCATCCTAATTGATCCAATCAGACCCGAGCCAACCTAAGAATATACGCAAAGAAATTCTGCAATAGTTATTCTGAAAGTAAAATTTATTTAAGTAAAAATTTAATACTGAGTATTTATTCAGAATGGAAATTATTGGAATATTGAAAAATCCCGATAAACCCCAACTGCTCAGAATCCAAGTAAGTGAAAATACCGTTTTCAATGTTTTGATTACGGCCCTACGTCACAAAAGTTTATATTATTTGCTTATAACCGATTTTTTACACGTTATTGATATTTGAGCAAGTATATTTAAACATTGACTTATAACAGTATAAAGATAAAATTGGTAGGACATATTGTATATATATGAAAATGATAAAATTGACGAAAAATATATGATAGCAAGAGATTGAACGACAATGAGATAGTGGGCTTGAATATATGATTACAATGGTACTGACGAGATAGCATAATTCTGAACGACAATGGAATGGTGAACTTGATCGAAAGTAAGATCACAAAATCCTGAACGACAATGAGATGACTAAGTCTAAGGTTGAAAAATGAGTATCAACCAGTCTGTAATCAGAATTTGATAAAAGTAAATGCTAAATTTTGACACTTGCACGTATTATCACTTACTGAGTTTTCTCATAGTTTATATCTGGTGATGTAGGTGAGTTTTTGTCTGATAAAGAAATAATTGTGATTGAGACCCCTTTAGATGCAAGCAAACATACAATAGAAGAAAAAAATATTTTTGAAAATGAATTGAATTAATATGTCTTTCAAAAGTATTTAAGGTTTTATTAAATTATGTTGAATTTTGTTAAATAAAATTTTATAAATTATTTTAAATTTTATATTTATTTCAAGTTTCCTATAAAGTTATTTAATGATGAAAATTTTGATAAATCTTTTACGGATTTAAAGTTTTAATTATTATTTAAAAAGGTTTTCAATATCTTGAAATTAGAGTTTTTAACACTCAAATCAATTTAGAAAATTTTAACGATTTTCAAATTAGGATTTGAAATTGGAGAAATCAAATTGGGGATTTAAAACTGGGAATTACATTACCTCTAGTGATATATTATCAGGTACTGATTTAGCAAGCTCCGCTTCATCCAATCGTTCTCTATATCTAGTCGAAAAAGCTTCAATATCTTCCATACTTGGAGACCCAGATCTGAAATGTGAAATCACAAGTCAAAGAGATGAACAACTACACAAAACTGAGTGACATCTTTGGCCAAACTTGAACAAAAGCAATAAAGACATCTTCAAAAACCAGAAATCGAAAGCCGTCGAGATACCGACTCGTATAACATATCGCCATCTTCTTAGACTTAAATGCATTTAGCATATGATTTTTTTTGAGTTACCAGATAGTAGAAATCACAGACTTAATCTAAATACACGACAAATGTCTCTCTTTTATTTTGATTTTCCGTGGTTAATCATATATCATACTATGTCGGATTATACGTGGAGTGAAACATAAAGTCATTCTTGAATGTAACTAGCAACAGGATGAATCTTAAAACATGGATTACAAACGGTTTGATCAGCAGAAAATTGGAAGATTGTTGCAACTTACAATTACCAATTTCCATAGTAAAAAACTGAGCATTGACTAATTCCTCAAAAGCAAGAGATATATATCAATGAAAACGCCATTAGCATAGTCTACCATAGTTTAAGCTTACTTGTTAGTAAGTCTCTCGATCCTCACTTGAATGGTGGAATTCGAGAGTGTTTTGAAGGCATAGATTTCCAGTTCACCATTAAATGTTTGAGAAACCTCCTCAGCCATAGTTAAAGCTTCTTTATCCCACCCAGTTCCCGCAAGAGAAATCCCACCCCCTTCTCCACCATCACCAACCTGCAAAACAACAATGAAATAGCATAAATTAAACTAAATTTGTGCACAAATTTTGCACCCGCAAGTAAAATTATGACCGCTAGAACCTTACATAGACTTCTACGTTAGCTTCCTCGTATTCATCTTCAAAATATTCATCATCCACCTCGTACATAAGTGCCTCTGTATGGTCAACAAATTGATTCAGAATCATAAGTTTGCATACTCATCAAACAGCGCCCAAAACAACAAGCTTAAAGTGTAATAAAAATTTGTAAATTTGAGAAGATAAAAATCAAAAGGCCAAAAGAGAAAAAAAGGGTTTTCCACCATCTTCGTCGTCTACGTCGTCGTCGTCGTCGTCGTCGTCGTCAACAGAAACTTCTTCGACGAGGGTTGGTTTGAGAATTGGCTGAGACACAGAGTTTCTGTTTTGAGCATGAACCAGTTGAAACTCTGCAGAAGTAAAAGAAAATGGGATTGCCAAGAAAGGGAAGGAGAATCTTCCGGTTAGACGAGAAGGGCGTCCAAAGCCTCTCGGCGCGACCAGTGATGAAGCTGAAGTTGTAGAGATATTGGAATTAAGAGCTGTCTTTAAGTCCATCGCTGCAACCCAGAATTTTGAGTTCCGTACAGAAAGAACCGTCGCAGATTGGGAAGGGGAAGCGCCCTGTTTGGCTGCCGTGACTAAAGTCTAGATTTGAGATAAATTGCAAATAAAATCTTAATATTTAGGATAATTTACTATTAATTATATGTTAAATAATTTTTTCTTATAAATTGAATCTTAATATTTAGATATACATTATTTGAACAAATATAATAATCAATTTATTTTTGTAATAATTTAAGAATAATAGACCGACAAAATTAACCTTTTCGAAACAGATCGTTTCGCTTCTTCGTCGCCATAAAACGATTCGTTTTAAGCAAACTTCTTACTCTACCCGCCGGATCTCTCTTTCGCGGTCTTCGCCGTAGCCCGCAGTAGATCTCTCTCTCTCTCACCGCGGTGCCCGAGCTATTCCGTTTCCAGCATCGCTAACGTTGGCGTCAAGATTAAGTCGGTAGATCGAAGCAGAAAATGATGTTGACGACGATCGTGCACGATTATATAAACCGGATGTTGCAGGACATTTCGGGAATGAAAGTTCTTGTTCTGGATTCTGAAACGGTTCGTCATTTTAGATCCGATCTTTGTTCGGTTGCATGAAACAAAGAGATAATGGTCGAATTTGATCATTTGCTTTCTTACCGTGTAAAATTTGATTTACTTTTATTTTTACTGTGATTATGTTGGTCATGGTACTGCGAATTTGATTATATCTTTTCTTTCTTTTTCTTTTTACTCTTTTTTTTCTCAGCAAAAGAGCAGATTATATATATTTTATTATCGTTTAATGGTGGATTTTCTACCGCTATTTCATAGTTGTAGGTTGTCATCAAAGTGGTATCACTTGGGGTGGGGCGATAGCGTTTCTTTACTATTAAATGTTTTTTCATTTTTTCCAGTGACCTAAACATTTTTGTCACGAATGTGTATTTTGAAAGAATGCCAATGATTCTCATGCTCATTTTGAAGTTTGTCCACCATTTTTTTTTTTAATGAATATGGTTTTTGGATTACTTCTTATTTCACGTTTACGAAGGTCCTCACAAATGCTTATATTTTTCATTTGCACGATATACTTTCTATGACTAATTGACATTTCGGTAATTGTAACATTTATCTCTTCTTTACTTAGAAAAAAGTAAACTCAACACAATTTACTAAACGAAGGATTGAAATTCTATTTGAGGAGAAGAGGTGTATTAAGGTTAGATAAGGGAAGATGAAGGACCAATCATATTTTAAAAAATTTAGTGGTAGCATTAGCTTCCTGATCGAGCATAATTGGATGCAAGGAAATATATTGATAATAGTCATAATTTTTGTCACGTGGATTGAAGACTGGTGAAACTAATAAGGTGATTAATGGAAAGTGATTTTGTGGTGACTTTGCTGTTTTATGGAGCAGGTTAGTGCAGTAAGCGTTGCATACTCTCAATCAGAGCTCCTTCGGAAAGAGGTATTTTTGGTTGAAATGATAGATGCCATTCCTATGTCAAGAGAATCTATGTCTCATCTCAAAGCTGTCTACTTCATCCGACCCACATCAGAAAATATACAGCATTTACGGCGCCAGCTACCCAATCCTAGGTTTGGAGAATATCACCTTTGTAAGTTCTTTGCATTCTTTACAAATTTGTAACTCGCATCACGAGATCGTTTGGATTATTTCTTGTTATATTATTGCAGTTTTTTCCAACATATTGAAGGAGACTCAAGTTCACATGATAGCTGATGCCGATGAACAAGATGTTGTCCAGCAAGTTCAGGTTGTTCCATGATTATATAGTATTTAATGCTTAATTCAGAAAAAAATATTTTTCATTTTCTACCTCTTTGGGGCTGTACAATGAAAATTCACTCCCTAGATATCTATCACGTGCATTCTAAAAGCAAATTTATTGGAGTTTTATACAATCATTCCCAAATACTTTCCATTTTTTCTTGCTTTCTGAAATTGACTTTTTGTTATATCCCTCTGGCTGATGGAATTCAGTCCTTGATATCTTTGGCTTGCATTCTGGATTTTTCCTATGAGAATTTGGCCTGAGTCAGTTTTTATAAAAAAATTTTCCTTTGCCATGACTTTTCTTGCTGAAATCTTTTACTTTTGATTTTGCAGGAGTTCTATGCAGATTTTGTTGCAGTTGATGGTTATCATTGGGTGCTAAATATTTTATCTAATCATATGTATATGCTTCCAGCAGTTGTAGATCCTCCGAAACTGCAGCATTTTTGTGATCGAGTTGTTGAAGGCATTGCAGCCCTTTTCTTGGCCTTCAAGCAAAGACCTATTATTCGATATCAAAGAACGTCTGATATTGCCAAAAGAATAGCACAAGAAACAGCGGTGAGTAAAATTTGGAACTTGAACTTTATATTTTTCTGTTGATGGTGCTTACGTGTTCATTACATGAGTTTCAACATTATATCTCCAGTTTATGTTTGTTGACTTGTGTATGTATACATCACTATTTCAGAAATTGATGTACCAGCAAGAAAGTGGTCTTTTTGATTTTAGACGAATGGAAGTGTCTCCTTTGTTGCTGGTAATTGATAGAAGGGATGACCCTGTGACTCCTTTGCTGAATCAGTGGACGTATCAGGTGCTTCTGGATAGATAGTATCTAAATAAGGGATGTTTAATTGTTCATCAGTTGCCACATATGTTATGTTGTATTATTTACCTATTAAATTTTACATAGGCTATGGTGCATGAATTGCTCAATATTGAAGACAATAAAGTCGATTTGAAAAGCATCGGAAAATCCTCAACGGACCAACAGGTTTTGGATTGCATTTTCTAATGAGATGCTTACAGATTGAGTGTATAAACATTGAAGTCTTCTAGTGATTTTATGCATATTTATATCCTTAGGAGGTTGTGCTATCGGCAGAACAAGATGTGTTTTTCAAAGCTAACATGTATGAGAATTTTGGAGACATTGGGATGAATATCAAGAGGTTGGTGGATGATTTCCAGCAAATAGCAAAGAGTAACCAGAAAATTCAGACAATAGGTTTGAAACAAACTTAGTTTAAATGTAATTATCAGATATGAAGCTTGTTTTGAGCTGGCTTTGACATCTAATCATTAGATATGTTTATTAACTGCAGAAGACATGGCCAAATTTGTTGACAACTATCCAGAATATAGGAAAATGCAGGGCAATGTTTCAAAACATGTGACATTAGTTACAGAAATGAGTAAAATAGTTGAAGAGCGGAAGCTGATGTTAGTTTCGCAAACTGAACAAGACTTGGCTTGCAATGGCGGACAAGTGGCTGCTTTTGAGGTTGATAAATAATGTATTTTAAATTTAATAATCAATTTATGTTTCGTTTTAGTGCGCTTGCAGTATGTGGCCGTGCATTTAACTGGATCAGAGCCTTAAAAAATGTAGATGTTTTATTGTGTAACTTTGTGCATACCTATAAGCTGGGAACAGTTTTTCACGAAGTTTCAATTATATGGTTCTGTCCAGAAGAGATCATTGGCTATTCATGTTTGGAAATATCAGTATCTTGTTACATGTCACTGGAGTTGAAGTCCAAGTGCATGGATAAATCCAATGGTAGCAACCAACTGTGTTACAGAATCTCTTTTTAGTAACTCTGCGATAGTACCTTATTTAGTTAAATTGCAGTTGTATGCTACATACGAAAATTGCTAAATATAGAGATGAATGACCTCTTTTTCTTTTATGTATTTCAGGCAGTCTCAAATCTTTTAAATGATGAAAGCTTGTCTGATATAGACCGTTTACGTGTAGTGATGCTGTATGCTTTGCGTTATGAGAAAGAGAGTCCGGTTCAACTTATGCAGCTTTTCAATAAACTGGCTTCTAAATCTGCCAAATACAAACCAGGGGTAACATGACCATTCTAGCCCTTTCTTTGAGCTAATTGATTTTGATCTTTCTTTCTTCATAAATGAGCTTTCATGTTGATTGGATAGCTTCTCTTGTTGTGTGCAAATACTCTCTTCTTCTTTGTTAATCATTAGGATTGCTTTATATATGATTGCATAGAGTCTATCAGGTCTTGTGTAGATATGCTGTTGATCTTTGTTTTTTTAAATTTACCATATGATTAAACATTTATTTTCTCACTTAAAATTTGGCTGTATGATTAGTTTTCGTGACATATAGGATGTTAGCCTTTGAGATTATATTATAGCCGCAAGTAATTCAAGCATTTCTATTTGTTGTTGGTGCTTGGAGTGTGATGGTCTTGATTTGATATATTATGTATGGCAGCTTGTTCAATTCCTGTTGAAACAAGCGGGTGTTGATAAACGAACTGGTGATCTTTATGGAAATCGAGATCTTCTAAATATTGCTCGTAACATGGCTCGTGGATTGAAGGTTGATTTGCGACATTATCTTCTCCCTGCTGTAGGTTTGGTTTTATATGCATATATCAATCTCTAAATTTTGCTGCAGGGGGTTGAGAATGTCTACACTCAGCATCAACCTCTTCTGGTACAAACTATGGAAAGCATCAGCAAGGGACGTTTAAGAGATGTGGACTATCCGTTTATTGGGAATCACTATCAGCAGGCCAGGTCTGTTGTAATGCATAAATGGCTATTTATTTATGAATTTTCTCCCTTAGATTTATTTACTTATTTTGGTGGCGAAGTCGCTATGGCATAATGTATGTGAAACAGATGTTCAACTCCTTTCATATACTTCCAAAAATAACCAAATTCAAAGCTATACTTAGTTACTAATTTCTATCTAATAATGTGGAATACAAACTAGATAAGGTATCCAATAATTTAAGAATCTTGTTTTCAATTGAATTAGGAGGAAGTTTGTCACTTCTAGTCAAGAAGAGTTTGAATCTATAGATAGAATGCATGATTCTAAAAACTTCAAACCATGATCACGGTAAAGTGCGATTTTCTTTTATTTTTCTTATAGTAAGGTTTACACCCTTCCATTCAACTTTGATGCCTTGTATCATTTCACAGGTCGCCGTTTTGAGATCTGTGTGTTGAAAAACCGTAACTTTTCTTCTGTTACTTAACTAGTTAATTTAAGTTTGTATTGCTCCAACTTGGTGTTCAGAACATCTGTTGTCATTGTGGGCCCTTCATGGCTCACATTGCCCTTACTTTCATGTTTTGATATTAAACTATGTTGGTTGGTCGTGAGTAGGAGAGGTGGGAATTTTAAGATAGCAGATTTAAAATTTGCAACGAAAAGAATTGGTGGACAATGTATAATTTGTACATCTATAAATGATATTTACAGGAATATGTAGTTGATCCCTATTGTTTTGAAAAGCAGGCTTCAGGAAGTTGTCATTTTTATTGTGGGTGGGACGACATATGAGGAGTCACGCGCTGTAGCTCTACATAATGCCAGCAATCCTGGGATTCGTTTTCTAATAGGCGGTTCTGTGGTTCTCAATTCTCAGAGGTCTGACAAATCATGCTCGGATTTACATTTGATGCTGGTTTTATTTCCTTTTATCCTTCTCTACTCATTGGTTTGTGAATTAATCAGTGTAAAACTTTGCCAGCATTGTATTTAATATGAACAAGATTATTTTATAGCCCAAAAATGATAATAATTAACTCGTCCTATGCCTAGTCTTTTAGGCTATGACCTATAACTAAGCCTGTGAACATTTAAAGTCGTTAAATATTCTCAGGTCTGTATTGAAGAACGTTAAAAGATTATGTTTTGTTGAATGTGCAGATTTTTGAAGGACTTGGAAGAGGCTCAGAGGATATTTCGATCCAGCTCTGCTCTAATTTGAAATTAAATTGAATAATCACCTCATTCAGAATCATTAGAGCCTTGCAGCTTCATGTCTGAAATTTATTTGGTGAATTGCAGCAAAATCACATCAATGACAACTGCAAGTCGGAATTTTAGGCAGAATTCCTTGGCGCAATTTGACCAAAAGAGGTAAAAGTTGAGAGTCATGATCATATAATCTGCATCCAACCTGAACCCAATCTCGACCCGCACACAGAACAAGGCAATAAACATAGCCATGCTCTGTTGTAGTTAAGCCATGTGAAGAATGATATTTTACTCATCTTGCCCGGTAACCGTGATATTATTGCATGTGAATTAGCTTCAATTCTCTCTGTAATTTTGTGAAAATCCGATTAATAGCAGGCTTCTACTTCATTAATTAGAATTACACACGGGAGTAGTTTTGTACGAGTATTTGTTTCTGTTTTCAGAAGCAGCTTTGAAAACCTGTGATTGGTTTGATTTTGTAATAAATAAATATCCATAATAATAAATGATTGGGTCCAAGTTTTCGTTGGTTAAAATCAAATGATTGTTTTAAGAAGTCATAAGTGTCATTTATAATAATTCAGTGAAATATTTTATTGTTGGAATATAAATTATTTATTGTGAAAAATAGAAGGTTTGATTTGATTATCCATCAAACATATCCAACTCAATGTTTCATTTAATTCATGATATATCTTAATATATATGTGCTGGATTACATAAATTATAGAAAAATGATATTCAAATTATTGACCGAGCCAGCGATCATCAGGTCGATCTCATTAAATGACGGAGAAGAAGAGACAGAAATTTGAACGAATTTGTATATTATTTTCTATTTTTTACTAATTATTTACAATGGCTTCTTATAAGTCAGAAAAGATAACAAAAAGAATATACAGAGAGAAAATCTTAAAAGAAAAATAAACAAAAAAATTATCTTAATAAAACCAATTTGTATTGGTTCAGGTGAACAATTCAACATGTCTCCGCAAATACATGAGTCGAAGGAAAACCGTGAGTTTGGTGCAAAGCTTTTGAAAGCGATGAGTAGGAAGTGGTTTTGTTAAGCAATCGACTAGTTGATCCGAGGAGGAAGCAAAAGCAAGATGTAAAGAGCCATTGACGACTTTTTTGCGAACAAAGTGTTGATCAATTTCGATATGTTTAGACTGAGCATAAAGGACATGATTCGAAGTAAGATTTAGAGTGCTAATATTGTCATAATATAGAAGTGGAGACAACCTGTATCAAAGTGCAGCTCATTGAGTAAGGATTGAATCCACAATAATTCAGCAGCGCCATTGGCTGGTGCTCGATATTCAGACTCTGTGCTCGATCAAAAGACTACTTGCTGTTTGGAAGATGATCAAGAGATCAAATTATGGCCAAGAAATATACAGTGAGCGCTAGTGTTGCGGCGGTCATCGAGATATGATGCCTAGTTGGCATCGGTGTAACAATATAAAGAATGAGAGGCACTCTCTTGAATGAAGAGTCCCAAATGGGTTGTACCACGTAGATACCGAAGGACTCTCTTGACGACTTGCATGTGAGTGTCTGTCGAAGCATGCATAAACTGGCAGAGCCGGCTTACAGCAAACGAAATGTCCAGTCTAGTGATCGTGCAATACTGTAGGGCACCTAGAATGCTGCGATGGCAGTCACGTTAGGCAGTGGAGCACCATCATGAGCAGAGAGCGGAGACAAAGTAAGAGGGGTGTTCTTTGGTTTGGAGTCAAGAAGCCCTGTTTTTGTCAATAGGTCCCTTATTTACTTCGTTTGACTAAGAAGGAGCCAGTGGAATGACAGTGAACTTCAATGCCCAAAAAATAATGTAAACTGCCAAGATCCTTAACACCAAGCAACCGAGATAAATAAGCTATCATCTGAGAAATCAAAGCAGAAGATGAGCCTGTCACAATTATATAATCTACATATACTAAGACAACCAAAAAATGAGAGGCAGCACGGTAGATGAACATCGGCATATCAGCTTTAGAACCAAGAAAACCCCAATTTAGAAAACCATTGCTGAGTTTTAGAAAGCAAGCCCGTGGGGACTGTTTTAAACCATAAAGAGAACGATGTAACTTACAGACATAATCTGGTCGAGAAGGGTCGATGAAGCCTTGTGGCTGAAGCATATACACATCTTCTGAAAGGTCATCGTGTAGAAACACATTTTGGACGTCCAACTATTTAATTTGCCACTTTTGAGAAACAACAAGACTGAGGATAAGTCGGATGGTGGTGGGTTTGACGACAGAACTGAAGGTCTCGTGAAAATCCAGACCTGGCGTTTGTTGAAATCCATTTGTTACTAGGCGAGCCTTGAACCGATCTATCAAACCTTCGGGGCGAAGCTTGATACGATAGACCCACTTTGAACTAATAACCCGAGAGGAGCTAGGTTTTGGAACCAGTGTCCACATACCTTGAGACTGAAGGGCACGGAATTCAGTCTGCATTCAGCAAATTTAGATGCTTTGTTGAAGGAGGAGGGTTCGCAGACGATGTTGTCCGTAACAGTAAAGAAAGTTTTGGGCTTAAATATGTCAGATTTCGACCGTGTCACCATTGGATGGGCATTCACAGTTGCAGGTGCCGGTAAGTTCGCCAATTGATCAAGCAGAGGAGAAGACAAGACAATAGGAGAAGAAGTTGGGACGAGGGTATTATCAGAAGTGGGTGGAGACGAGTTGGTAGGTGAAAATGGCAGACTACGAATTATGGGAGCAGGGGAAGGGAAAACAGAAGGGAACGAGGATGGTTTAAAAGGAAAAGAATTTTCATTAAAGACAACATGTCGTGAGACAATAGTCTGCCGGTGGAATTTTGAAGGCAAAGATAGCCTTTGTGATGACTACTATACCCGAGAAAAGTGCAGGGACTCGATCGAAATTCTAGTTTATGATTATTATACATTTGTAAAATTAGAAAGTACAGAACCAAAAATTTTAGAATGTTCATAAGATGGCACTTTGTTGCAGAGAGATTGAAATGGAGAGCTATTAAAAAGAGGTTTGGATGGAAGTTTGTTAATCAAATAAACTGTAGTGCTAAATGCAAAGGGACAGTAAGATAATGGCATAGATGCTGTAGCATGAAGAGTTAACCCTATTTCGACAACTCGTCAATTTTTACGTTCAACACGACCATTTTATTGTGGGGTATACGAGCAAGAAATTTCATGCACAATTCCATGAACTAAGAATCATTTGGAGAGAGATCAGAATTCACCTCTCAATCAGAACAAACTCGTTTAATTGTGCGATTAAATTGAGTGTTTATCATTTTGTGGAACATAATAAAAGTAGAATAAGCTTCATTCTTGGAATGTAGATGATAGAGCCAAGTAAACCTGGAGAAATCATCAACGAAAAAAATAAAATACTTGACACCTGTAATGGAAGAAACATGGGATGGACCCCATAAGTCAATATGAACCAAATCAAATATAAACGTAGCACGAGAAACAGAATCATGAAACGGTAGTCTACGAGATTTGGCCAACAAACAGGAAGAACAAAAATCCAAATATTTAGACTTAAAAACAGACAAATTACAAGTAGATAAAATAGATTTAACGACAGAAGAGGAGGGATGCCCCAAGCGAGAATGTCAAAGGTTGAAAGGGTTGTTGGAGATAATGAGAAGTTGAGGCGAGAATTGCCGACTCTGAGGAGAACAACAGACACGATAAAAGTCATTGTCAAGGATTCTTCGAATGAGAACTTTGTGTGACTCCTGATTCTTGACAATAAAAAAAGAAGGATGAAATTCGATGAAAATTTTATTATCAAGACAAAGTGAGAAACACTCAACAGATTTTTTATAAGAGTAGGAGAGTGATAGATTGTTCGCAAAAACAAGGGGGAGGGAGAAGATGGAAGAACTACTTGACCAATATTATAGATTGGAGAAAGCTTACCGTTACCAATCGTGACCCGATCATCACTATAATACGGTGTGGCCGAGTCCAGCATATTTAAGTCAAGAGTGAAGTGTTGTGAGACACTCGAATCCATATACCAACAAGGATCAAACACAGCAGTTGCTGTGGTTAGAGGAGTAGAATGCGACAGAAGAGTAGCAGAGAAATTTCATGGAAAGGTGGTGGGAGGTTGATACTGTAAAGACAAAAGATAATGTTTCACAGCTCTGATACCATGACGGAAAAAAAGAGATAGAAATTTGGGGAAATCTGTGAATTATTCTCTACTTTCTACTAACGATTTACAATGACTTCTTATAAGCCAAATAAGATATTACAGCGACTAAAACGTGAGTAAAAAGAATATACAAAGAGAGAAAATCTTAACAGAAAAATAAACTAAAAAATTATTTTAATAAAATTGGATTTGCATTGGTTTAGGTGAAAGGGTTAACACTAAACATGTTGAAGTTTCACAATCATTTAATAAACCCTAAAAAAGTAAATAACGTTATTGTAATATTACTATATATTAATTATTTAATCAAATTTTATATTTTATAAAACTGTTATAAATTGTTATCATAATCAAGCCGAGTTAGCTTCTTTTGACATGAACAAGCTACGAGGACTTGAATATACATTTAATTTAATACAAATAAAAGTAATTTGTTTTTCCAATCTCAAACCTTCTTCCGTATTTTGGGTCTTCTTTCTTCACTTGATCTTCTCGGAAGATTGCGTTCGAACGTTTCCGGCAAAATCTTTGACAGTTGGTTGGATTTCTTTTGCCTTTTTTTGTTTGTTTGTTTGATTTTCCAGACTCCTAATGGTTTCCTCTCAGCTTTGTTGCATTCGATTTACTCTATTAGCTTTTTGATCGCCATTTTGGGATCTTGCGTTAGTTTTCCTTTCATTTGATCTTAATTTTACTTGTATGTTTATCTGTTTTTTTTTTGTTTTCATTCGTAATTACTGTTGGATTCAATTTGTGGATAAGTTCAAGATTCTTGTGCATTATGGAGTATTTGTAGAATCTTCGCAATCACTTCTTCGTTTTTTTTTCGCTGGTAGGAATTTGTAGAAAAGAAAGAGAGCGAAATTGGATTTTTGTAGTTTGTTTGCCATTGACTTTTTCGCTCCCTTTGTCCGTTGTATATTTGTAATCGATTCCACTGTGTGCACCACGTGTTTTTTTTTAATCTTTGGTGGAGATTTTTGTCTTGCATTGAAAGATTAGAAATACGAAATTGGTATCCATGCACCATAGGAACTTGGCTACTATATGTACAGTGTTAGTTTCTCTATGTATTATGACGAGAAGTTTGGTCAATAACTGACAGGGATGGAGTGCTGTGCTTTTTTTGGAAACTGAGGAGAAAAAAAAAGCTGCGATGGATTTAATCATTTGTTAGCTTGTGCAAACTTAATGCTTTGGTCTAGAACGTTATAATAATTGGCATAGTTAATCATATTCAGCGTAGTGTGCTTCATGGGATGGAGAGGGACTTTTTACTCTCTCTTTTTCCTTATCACTATTGTTGAGTCTTCAAGCAGATCAGGGAAGCTATGGCAACTCCACGGAAGTGCCGAAGTCCTAGGAGATTTCAGCTGGCCAATTTTCAGTGCGAGCATTTTTGTGCTCGTTGCACTTGTTCTCTCCACGTTTCTTATCTTTGAGCATTTAACTGCTTACAATCAGCCTGAGGTTTGTTCTTATATTATGTTTATTGACGTTCCTACTTATCTCATATTATCTTGGTTCTGGTTTGTATATCTTTTGTTATTATAATCTTCTAATAGTTGTACATGTTTCAAGTAATATGAACTGTTCCAGTTTGATTTTAAAACCAGTACTACAGTTCGCGGCTCTATGTTGTTATGATCTGCTGACTAAGCAAATCGAGATAGTTTTATGGTGGTGGCATATGCATAAATCACTCTTACTTGAATTAGGGTTGCCATAAGATGATCTTGATTTATCTAAATATAAATGATGATTTTCTTACTACAGAGTCCTTTGACACATTCATATCATGCCCTTTGGAATTTTGGTTTGTCCTCTTGCAAACCTGGCCATCAAGAAGACAAATTTCAATTTTATTGTTTGGCTTTTTATACTTTATTCAATAATATTATTCTTTGGACTGGCTAAAGCTGTTTTTTTTTTCCAGGAGCAGAAGTTTCTGATTGGTCTGATCTTGATGGTTCCTGTTTATGCAGTGGAATCGGTGAGAGATGTATTAAATATGTTTGATTTGCATATATGGATTTCTAGTGTTCTAGAAATTGAAATAAGTTGGTGCTAATAGTGGTCCTCGAAAAAGAGAACGAGTACTGCAGTCATTTTCTAAAGGGATCCTTATGATCTCATTGAAAAGTTTTTATGTGCACATTTGCACTCTGTAGATATAGTTGCAAGTATTCGTGTACAGACATTCTATGGTTTAAAATCAAATTCTTTTCTATGCTCTAAGCTAAAAAAAGCACTGGTTTTAACTATGAAATTGAAATTGAGGCACCGTTTGTATGGTGCACATTTATATTTGAAATAAGATCTAAAGGAATGAGTATGGCTATCATCAACCAAAGAATGAGTGGAGGGTAACTTATTTTAGGAGTAGGAGAAGCTAATGGGTTAGATGTAGATTCCTAAGATGAGTTTGATTGGCTCCCGCAACAATTATTTTCCTCTTATGAAAAGATAAACAATTAATTTCTTCAACACGATCTTCTGAATTTCTTTTTATGATCAATAGGACCCAAGAGATTTTCCTTCATAAAAAATATTCTTCCATGTGATGACTCAAAATTGTCTTTTATCATTTCTTTTATGAGTAATAATTGTTCATTATAAAATGGAGTTCCATCTTTGAAGTAGGAACTGTTCATCTTTGTTTACTGGTATACATAGTAAAGACAACTAATTTGAGAAGCTGTTGTTCGAAGACTGTATTGATTTTCAGCAATTTTTTTTGGGACTCTTACTATTTCTAATTACGTATTGTGACGTTCTTCCAGATAAAGCATACGTTATGATGATTGAGATGTGATCTAACAGTTTTGCACTAGTAATTTATGCTATTTGATATGATCAGATTCCACATCAGATAAGTAAATAAATGGTGTATTAAGTGTTAGGTTTGGCATGTTGACCTGTTTAATCATGCTAATTTTTATGTCTACAACACTAGTAATGATTGTGAGAGATTCTTCCTTTTGAACACAAGTAATCCTTCCTGCCTTCCAACCTTAGCTGGAATATGTATTCTTCAGTTTATTTTATGTGAAACAATTTCTACAACCTGTGAGTACCTAACAGGCTAAAATATTGAAGTAATAATATCTAACCTCCCACTGAGGATCCTTAACATTTTGAATTCAATTACCCTTGCATTTCGTGGGTGAATGTTCTTTCAATATGAACATTTACTTAAACTAAAGGATATGTGTGTACCAATGAGTATATTAAATTGCCTCTATAGTTATTTTTTTAGCTGGCAACATGATTTTGTTTTGTAATGTCTCAACTCGAATCATTCTTGTTGCTAAGGAGATAGCTATTTGCTCAATTCATGCTTAAAATCAATTTTCTCTTACCTCAATAATTTGTGGTCTAATATTTTGCTGCAGTTTTTATCGTTATTGGATTCAAATGCTGCATTCAACTGTGAAGTAATCCGGGATTGCTATGAAGCTTTTGCACTGTATTGCTTTGAAAGATATCTTATAGCATGCTTAGGTATGTTTACAGGATTGCAAAAATATCATTCTTTTCTTTTTATTAGTCCCACTATTTTGCCTTGAATGTGTACCAACATTTTATGCAGACAAATTCACATAAATGAACAAAAATGCATTTGTTTGTCATGCTCTCATATTCCAAGAAGCAAAAAGATTTTTTGTTGATTCACTAGTTAGCTATCAGGCATGCACGTAGTTTATGCTCCAGTCTTTTTTGTAGACAGTCAGAAAACCATTTTTCTTTCTCAGTCCTAAAATGCATTTTAGTCATGTCCATGTTTTGTCTCTTTTTTTTTTTGTTCTATAACTTCTACAGGACTCTGACGCTCATTCTCTGTTCCTTCTACTAGTGTCTCCTTGTAATCATGCCTGTGTATGGTTGCTATTACATGTGGTTATGATTAAATTCATTGACGATGAATTTGTTTTTTTGGATTTCATAGGTGGTGAGGAAAGTACAGTTGAGTTTATGGAGAGCCAGGGTGTAGTTGACTCCACCACTCCTCTTTTAAAAGAAAGATATGCGTATGGTGTTGTGGAACATCCCTTTCCTTTGAATTGTTTTATACAAGATTGGTATCTTGGTTCGAATTTCTATAATGCTGTGAAAATTGGCATTGTACAATATGTGCGTTGTAATTTGATTGCTGAAATTCCTTAGAATTTTTTTTTTTTTTTTCGAAATCATAGATCCAATTTGGATTTGAAAGAAAACTTCATTGGGAATTTCTTTTCAGATGATCGTCAAGATGATCTGTGCACTTTTTGCTATGATTCTTCAAAGTTTTGGGGTTTACGGAGAAGGGAAGTTTGATTGGCGATATGGGTATGATAATCTTATTCAATTGTAGATTACTTATTATGCAAAGGATACAGCCTTCTTAACTTTTGCCTATTTTTATTTATTATTGACGTTTTTTTTTCTGAAACCATCTCATATTCTTACAGCTATCCATACTTGGCGGTTATACTTAATTTTAGTCAGACGTGGGCTTTATATTGTCTTGTACAGTTCTATACAGTCACAAAAGACAAATTGGAGCCAATCAAACCGTTGGCTAAGTTTTTGGTTGTCAAGTCAATTGTTTTCCTTACATGGTGGCAAGGAATCGCTGTTGCATTCCTATTTTCAATAGGAGCCTTTAAAGGATCTCTCGCTCAAGAACTGAAATCGCGTATACAGGACTATTTAATCTGTATAGAGGTAATAATGAAATTGTTATGATGAGTTTTTGTTTGGGTTTGTGATACAACTTTATTATAGTAATCAGACAAGGGACTAGGTTAATAATTATCCCCTTGATCAGAATTGGGGGGGCACATAGAGTTCTTAGATGTCACTGAAAATGGATCAGATTGTTTATAAATAACGATTCTTTATTGCTAATAGATGGGAAAGAGAGTAACGTTCACCTTTAATGGAAAGGATGATTTTCGTCAGCACTTGAGGCCATGCTTTTCTCCATTGTAGTAAGAGTTGTTTAGATCCGGGGAGGTAACCTTTAAACGATGATCAAACCAAGATGTGCTCAATAGGGAATGTGAACACCTGTTTCTTTTGTTTCCGACCACTGCAGTCCGAAGGAGTTATATGTGACTTTATTTAATGTATGCTATGAGATATTATGCACCGAAATTATCTTGGCATTTTTATTTGCAAACTAAACTGTTTGTTGTTTCTGTTTACGTCTTTTTTTCTCTCTTTAATGCAATTTTTTTTTTTTTTCATCTTGATTTCACATAGACTTAATTGGACAGACATCTTTTACTGTGATATTTTGTAAAATTGTTGACATCAGATGGGTATTGGAGCTGTGGTGCACCTTTATGTCTTCCCTGCTGTACCTTATAAACGAGGAGAAAGATGTGTGCGGAACGTGGCTGTGATGACCGACTATGCATCAGCCGGAACACCTCCAGATCCCGAGGAGGTTAGAGACTGTGAGCGTTCAACTAGAATGCGTTTGGCTCGACCTGACGAGAGAGAAAAGCGTTTGAATTTTCCTCAAAGTGTTCGCAACGTGGTCATCGGAAGTGGGGAAATTGTGAGTCCTTACCTTCCCTATATTTCCTCTTCGTTACTCTAAATTCCCTATTATTTTTTGGTTGTCTTTTAAACCTGTCTTTCTTTTTTGTCTGCTAGATTGTTGATGACATGAGATATACAGTATCACACGTAGTAGAACCAGTCGAAAGGGGGATTGCGAGAATTAACAAGGCTTTCAAACAGATATCAGAAAATGTCAAGCGCCACGAAGAACGAAGGAGGAGCGTCAAGGATGATACTTATCTTATCCTCATGAATTCATGGACGAGAGAATTCCCAGAACACAATGTAATTGAAGGCAGTGTGAGCGACAGTGGGTTATCGAGCCGAAAGCGGCTGCACCCTCAATCTAAAGCCCCGGCCCCGTTGACTCCATCAAGAGCCACAACACGAAGATAATACACGACAACCAATGTAGATATTGCGCATAAAACTATGAAATTCAATCTCTGCATAACATTTTTTTTTTCAATGTTGATAATGTAGTTATACAGAACTAGCTGATGACAGATGCAGAGGGAGATGGAAAGGATTGAATGTTCCAATTTTATCTGAATATTGTACTCAAATTAATATCTTCAACCCTTTTAATACGGTTATTCTGGTACAATATTTATCGACGTGTCAAACAATGATCGGTAGAATTAATGTAATATTTATAATTTATTATATTAATTATGTTTTAATTATATAAATTATCAATATTTTAAGATGTAGTATTACTCAATTTTAAATTTATATATTTATATTATTCATGGATCTTGTCACACAGAGTTGTAGATCAGTAATCTCCATAATTTATGGATGTCACCTGTAAATATCATGTTACAAGTAGGATTTTTAGGTTTTTGATAACCATGATTAGTGCTTTTGTTTGAGTATTTAATTCAGACAATAATATTTGATTAATTGCTTGAATATTTACAAATAATTTGAAGAGATTGGGGCTATTTCTTTAAAAGCAGGCCCATAATTACTAGGGTTTTGTGCTTCTACTACTTTATATATACTCTGCTCACCGCCACTTCTTTTAAGGTTCAGAATCTCTCTTCTCCGACTCTCGGCTTGGAATTGTATTGGGCTGTGATGAGATTCGGAGAAAGTCATGCACCACTCTGATGAATTTCTGTGCTGATAAATTTCTCGTACCCATTTTTTCTGAGCTCGATTTCTTCACTTACTGTCATTTCCACTGTATTGGGTTTTCTGAGTTTGATTCGGATTTGTTTTCGTAGTTGATGACGACCGAAACCAAGGGATGGAGTTCTTGTCAAAGAGAGCTTCTTGGCATCCTTTTGGTTTCTGATGGTTTCTTCCCTGTTCTTGTTCATTTATCCCACTTTTTTTCTCATAACTATCCAATCATTTGACGAAGCAGCGTTTTTACAGTGAGGATTCAGCCTAAAAAAGTATTATTTGTCTTCCTAGAAAGATGTCTTATCTGTCAAAGACGTGTCTTTAAGATCTGACTGCTTAATGATCTTTGGAAATTTAGAGGATGTGTTTCTTTGTGATTAAGTAGAGTAGTAAGACAAAAGTCAAAATCTATTTTAGATAGTGGAAAATATGATTGGATTATTTTCTAATAAAAATTAAGAAGTTCAACATGTCACCAAGCAAAATATGATTGGATTGTGTTAGGTTGCTCTGAAACTTTAGATTGTGTTGCAGCAAATTCTATCAAGTTAACTATTTACACGATCCTCTCTATACATTGAAGGCAAAATAGTATTCCAGATCTGTGAACAGCAAAATATCGAATTCTGCTCACTTCCCGGGATCGAATTGATCGTCTTACGGCGACTTCAACTGATCCAAACGATACAAAATCTGAAACAAAAAGCACCCAAATGACAAAAAAATAAATAAATAAATAAATTGTACGAACTGAAATTGATCGTACCAAGACGGAATGCAGGCGTTCTAAGAATGGGATCAGAAGTGAGACGAAGGTCTTCAATTCCTCCAGAAGGGTGTCAGAGCTTTCGTCTTTCGCCATTAGAAGATTCATGAAGTTCTTGTTATCGGGAACCAGTTTCAGAGCAATCTGCAAAAAAAAACCCCAGACAGAATTCATTCAAGTAAGGCGTTGACCTTTTGTGTTTGGTCAACGAGAAAAATGAAGAGATTAATTACTTTGAAAGCAGCGGAAGAAATCCATCCATGCCATGGTTTCAATGCGATGTCGTAGGAATCTTCAACTGCCTGTTCCATGCTTAGTTCAGATTCTTTTGTCAGCTTCTGTAGTAAAGCCAGGGTGAAGTCCAAGGATCTTCTGGCAAAAACTTTATATAATTAGCCAAATATTTTTTAATTTATGATTAATAATTTAATATATTAGTTTTTATTGTATGTGAATCGAATTTTCATGTTAAAAGACCAGTAAACCCTATACATCCCAACAAGATGTCATTGCCATCCTACCCTATCAAGAGCAAGTAATTTTTATTTTTTTCAAATTGATTAATTATGAAGGATAACATTAAAAATAAAAAAAAATAATTAACAAAATAAATTATTTTTATAATTTATTTATTAATTACATCAATAAATATTTAACACACAAATAAATTTAATAAAAAAAATACACCTATTATTACTCTAAAAAAAAAAATCTCTTGTGCAACTTACCATTAAACTAATTTAGTTGGCAAACTAACTACTAAATTATTTTCGTTTAACAAACTCAAATTTGCTGTTAAAATTTTTCGGCATCCAAAATTACACGTGTCCGTTCAAAAATGGAAAAGTAAGAAAAACATTTCGAGAGTAAAATTCTAGGGTTCCAGACGAATGCCCGAAAATGGAAGAGTCGGAAAAATAAGTCGGGAGCAAACTTCAAGGATTCAAGACCAACGCCTAGAAATAGAACGGAGGAAAAGGGTCTGGAAAAAATTTGATTCATTAATCAATTTTGTTCTTATCCAAAACCAGCTTGCAAATTTCATCAACCATGGTCAAGCATTGACCAGCTTAACAAACTAACCAAGGTTAGACTGATTTACTGCCTAAACATGTAATTAAGCACCCATAAAATAGCAGATAATAAAGATTAATTATAATTAAATGATATTACCTGGTGAGCCAAAGAATGGCTCTACCACAACTATGGACCTTCTTCAGGCTTCCTTCAGTTGCCTCTTTCTTCAATATTTCACCCACATTTCCATATGAAGACGTACCTGACTCGTACACTCTCTCTATTTTCTGCATTTATTTGTTCAATAATATTTCAGAAAATGACAAAATCTCAGAAAATTATCGAGGGACATGCATTATTGGTGGAAACCCTCTCTCTATCTGCCATTAAAAAATTATTTTTCCTACCTGAATATTTTGATGAACGTCTTGTCTCAAAACTGCCATGGTTGGCCCTATCTTATCTGCAGAAATTTCAGAGATTTTACAGAGAGCAGGATTAGGTGTTGGATAGAGAGAAGAGCGAGAGAAGGAGAGGAAAGCTGGAAAACTATTGAGGAGAGAGAGAGAGAGAGAGAGAGAGAGAGAGAGAGAGGTTACCAAGAACATGAAGAACCAAATTGCAGAGAGATAGAAAATGGTTGGTGGGTATATTTGGAGAGTCACAATCTTCAGTCTTAAGCTTGTCCCACATAAAAAGCTCTTCAATGGCGGACCTTATCTCTGATTCTTTTTCCATCTCTCTCTTCCTCTTCATCTCTCTTCAAACTTATAGACCTCTCGGCTCTCTCTCTCCCTCTCTCCCTCCTCTCTCTTTTTTTGTTCTTCTTTTTGCTGATTTTTTCTGTGAATGAAAAAAAAAGCTCAAGAAGAGAAAGTGTTGGACAAAGCTGGCTGTCTCCCGATCTTTGGCCTCCTGTTATTTAAATTTCCGAAGAGAATCCATGGCTTTTCCTTGTTACACCTTCTCACTATTTTAAGTTTAATTATTTATGATTTTTTTAATAATTTTTTTTGTAAAATATTGAGGAAAACTCCATGTTTGACCTTCATTTTATCAGATACACCTTGCTTCTCCTCTCTCTCTTCTTCTTCTTTTGTCCTTTTCTTTAGATTTTATTTGATAATCGACTACTTTCCCATAACTTATGTAGAATAATAACTCAATAAACATAATCAGAAACGTTTTTAGGGATTTTTGAGATCTCGATCTTCTGTTTTTCGGCCACTCTAATCATTCAAATCATTGTACATACCTAAATTTACACCAACTTATGAGAGAGGCTACTTATTTTCGAGCATAGGGGATAGAATCTGGTTTGTATTCTATCTCAGAGAGAGAGAGAGAGAGAGAGAGAGGGGCCAGTTATGAACTGCAACGCCATTATCTTAAACTTCTTGAGCAAAAAAAGTTAAAACAGTGAAAATATTAAAAGTCCATTTTGTTGTTTACGTTGGTTACATCACTGTCTTCAATAAACTTAATTAATTATTCCCTTAATTATCAGCTAATACACTTTAAAATGATGAGCCCATATTTAATTGGTCAACAATGGTACGTAATTTCTGATCTTTTTATGGATAATGCTCCGAGATTTACCTTTTCTTTTTCAGTGGGAAATATATATATATATATACGAACACATACATATGTGTGTGTATACATATTGATTTTATGATAATGTTTGCTGCAAAAAGGTTAAAGCGACTGCTCTTAGAGCAGATGGTTTACTATAAAGTAGTTGTATCACTTCTGGAAATAAAATAAAATAAAATAAATAAATAATATAACGTGATTGTGAAGAAAATACGTCCGATTATGTAATATATATTTTTATTTAGTCCGATTATTGTCGTTGTTTTAAACATGAGCAAATAATTGCGTCATAAAAAGGTTACCATCTAAGATTAACAAATTTAATTAAAGAAACCCAAAAAGAAGATTGATCTAAGCTTCATTTTGTTTAGATCTAAGAATTTAATTAAAAATTAAATATTAGAGTTTGTCACATAAACTTAAATTAATTATTTAATTATATTTGTCTTGATTCTGTCATTGATATTGACTCTCTTCTGGTTTTTAATGTATATATTTGATTTTTTTACTTGGGCAGGTTCGTTGCATTTATTATTATCAAGATAAATAAATAAACACACACATATATATATTAGGCTTATTATTATTGTATTTATATATAAGTAATTAATTAGCGTTAATTAAGAGGGATTTAGAATTAATTAAGTTATAGATTCTGTAACTTTTGCTTAAAAAAGCTTATCACGAACCTAATCCCCCTTCATGACTATTGTTTAACTTCCTAAACATGAGCTGAAATAGCTAATTTGCTGGCTCCAATTAATGGTTATATTTATTTTTAATTTTTATTTGATTAAAATAATTTAATGACACATAAAAATACAAACCAACCCCCACTTGCTAGTTGCTGTCATGTCACAGTTATATATAATTACTATTTAATGATTAAAATAATTAATGGTTGGGGTTATTTCTGCTCATCTCCACGAGAACGAGATATTTACCATAATTTTTTAATAATTTCCAAATTAATATCTTTAAATTTAATTACACATAATGTTTTAGAGTGGACTTTCTTCGTATCATACTCTAAATTTCTTATGCCATTGTCATATTTTGTAGCACAATGGAAGAGTGCATGAATGAGAATAACAAGCTGATCTCAACTAATATTTTTCTCTAGGCTTACTCTATAAATAAAAATTCTTATTGAAATATAAGTCTTCGAATTCGAGTATGACCGTAATGAAAAAAATATGTTAGGAAAACTTTATGGCTTAGTTAACTGCACAACTTTAACGAATGTTCAAGGCAAATTTGAAATTTTTCCGTATGCACTCGTGATCTGCCTAACAATCTTTTTGAAGCATAATACGAAGATGAAATGAGGATAAAAAGTTAGATTCAAAGATTTCAATTTGTGAGATTGTTGATAAATAATTAAATTTGGATATAATTTGGCGACAAATTCCTCTTTTGAGCAGACTATTTACAAATATTTATTATTCTTTTTATTTACTCTCTAAACATATTTGCTAACACGTCAAATAATTAACATAATATATTATAAATAATTAATTTATTCATCTTAATAATAAAAAAATTATTCATTTTCTAAGTAATTGAATTTTTTGAAGTAGAAAAATATAACAAATTGAAATCATAACTTGTATTATCCCACACAGAAGAAGACAGGAAACATGTAAATTCAGGAATAACGAGGTTGTTATATGTTTGTTTGCTCAATCATTCTTCTACGTTAATATTTAATTTTGTTTGAGGATTAGGTTAAGTAGAATATAAATTAATTAATTAAATTTCTATTGGGTTATTGAGCCTCACCACTCAGTGCCTGGCCTCCCTCCCATTAACAATAAGAATGGAATTAATTAAGGAGTTAATCAAGGGATTGACACCCGTTAATTATCATTAAAGCAACAAATCTTTGGCAATAACCATTTTAATGCTAGGATTACTCTCTTGAAAAACTTGTTAGCGTGTCAAATAACTATCAATAAAATTAATTACATAAATAATTATTCGACAAATTAATAAATTTTTTTAAGAAAGTATATCTAACTAGCAGTGATATTTTAATAATTATATCCTACGCTATATAAATCTAATTTAGTCCAAATATTCACTCAATAAATAAATAAATAATCATTATTTATTGGTTTTCCTACTTACATTTGATTTTTTAAAATTAGTTTTGCAAACTAATTTTTTTAGAAATCAAACGATAAAAGAAATGACATAGAATACCATATTTATGTAAAAAAATTATTTTAAAAAAAAAAAATCAAAATAGATAAATAAATCTATTAAGAAGATCAAAATATAATTACGAAATTTGTGATTATAATTTATTTATAAATAAAATAAAATTTTAATGACAACTTATGGGCATGACCCATTTATGGGTCTAGGGTCGCACATAGATCTAATACAAATTAGGTTTTGCTTTTTTGAGTTCTATTAGTTTCCTCTCTCTCCTCTACGCGCGCGCGTGTGTGTTGAGGAAATAATATTAGTGGCATTTTTCTTGAGCGGTAGATAAAATAGTTTAATTTAGTTTACTTTAAAAAAAAAAAGAAAAAAAAATAATCGAATAAGATAAAGATAAAATTTATTACAGGCAAGAGAAAAGATAACTGAATTCTGATATTCCGTACAATCATATACATATGTGCATCATGATCATATTATAAGTTATTATTCGAAATTATTATTTATTTTTCTTTAATTTGGTACTAGCAGAAATGGCGATGGCTGGTTCATGATCGGGAGGACGAAGAAGAAAAAGTTGAAGATGAGAAGGGTTAATTATTGTTTTCAAGGTCTTGAAAAACCCTCGAAGCCCGAGAGATCAAAGGAGCACCAGTTAAAGCCGACGAAGCTGCCAGAATGGTCATCGGTGGTCGGGAAGCTCTGCAACTCCGGCACATGGAGCATTGAATCCGACCAGAAATCGTTTTCCGTCGCCATTTCTTGCTCTGAAAAGCTCTGAAACTGAAATGTAATTTTATCATCGTTTTCTCTTATATCCTCAAGTACTCCTCTATCTCCTTGTTCTTGTTGAACAAGCCATGGAATTTCTTCAAAGGATAGATCCGACTTATTCCCGATGAGACCCGGTGAAATTTGACGCTTCGGCGAGCCATAACCGGGGGTTTTAGCGATCTCCGGCTCGTAACTTGACCTCTGGTTATGGAGAAAATTAGCGAAGACTTTAGCGAGATCGATATCAGATCCAGCAATGGTCCGATTATGGCGAGCAATTTCGTCATTTTCAGGCGGACAAGTCTGATTCAAAGCAGACGCCAAGACATTATGAGTATTCTTCACTGATTTTCCCCGGCGACTTTTCCGGCAACCACCACCGACAGGGACATTTCTCAAGGATCCACCTTTTGTCCAGTATCTTCTACAGCCTTTGCAGAAGTACCTCGGCTGAGAGAAACTGTAGTTGTTGTAATAGCAGAATTTTGTGTTTGAAGACGAGCAACGAGGGCAGTTAGGAGCCATTTCGACACTAGTTTTCCACGTTCTCTCCATCGCCAGTGAGCTCTCGTGACGCAGCAGGACCTGGTGATCCGCCATTGTTGTGAACACCATTTTCTCCACGAAGACGGGTCTTCAAAAGGGTCTCGAGAGTAGAATTTCTGGGTTTGTTCCTCTCGGAATTATAGAAGATGGGTACATGAAATTTAATGAAACTCTCGAGTCTCAAGAACTATAATGCTAGAGAGAGAAGAAGAAGACTGGGGAGGGACAGATGGGAACGTGGGCGGTTGGGGAGGCGTAAGGGCCAAGCAAGGGCGAAAAGGGGAGATAAACTTATAATAGATAGAGATGCAAGCCTATATGTTTCACAAGCGACGCGAGACTCGCCAACACTTCAACACGTACCCGATCAAACGTTTAAAATTATTTATAAATTAAAAATTAAACTATTCTTTTGACAACAAAATCGTCACTTTTCACTTTTCACTAACAATCTTCACATTTCAAACCCACTTTCAAAGTACGTAATCCATTTTATTAATAAATTTGATATGCTTAAATGATTACCATGGCGTTTTTTAAGTTTAAAATCAGTTTAAAATTCAGAAATCGTATTAAAATACCTCAATAAACAGAAAATATATGCTAAATTTAATAGACAAATTGATGACAATGTCAAAATTATTTGACAACTCAAATGTGAAGGTTTCATTTGTCAAATAAATCAGTTTAAGGTCTTCTACGTAAATGAAAAAAATGTTAGCATTTAAATCATCAGAAGCGCTCTATATTTTAATAAGGTAATTAACAAAAAAATCTTTAAACTATAAGGTCATTAACGTTTAATAAGACCATTCTTTAACTATGATCCGTTAACAAAACAACTCTTGTCGTTTAAATATCTGTTAAAATTTGGTCATGTGGAAGCCCAGTTTTCATGAGCGAGATCACGCTCTGTGAGTTTTTGCTAAGGAGCGTGACCTCGCTCTTCAACAGTGAGATTCTGCTTTTTTTTTCTTATGAAACAAGATTCTTCTATTGAAGAGCGAGATCTCATTCTCTACAGCAGACTCCCACTCCAGAGTTAGTATATACACTATCTCTGGAGCAGAAACTCATTATTAAAGAACGGTCTCTCACTCTATGGCAATATATAAATAACATGGTCAAAATCTCTTATACGTGTATTTTTTTTTCTCCAGACAAAATATCTCTTCCGCTCGTTGTTGTCATCTGGAGCGAGATCTTGCCCATTGAAATGTTTTTTTTTCTTGAGTTTTATCCTAAAAAAAGTGAAGATACTTCTTAAACTGGTAATAGTTTTTTGCTATTTTGTAGCTATATGATTCTTTTCCAAAAACATATGTAATTGAGGAATTATGACCCAATGAAACTATGTAGCCTTGTAAAAGAAAAAGAACCAAGTTTTCGCATGATTCTAAATCTCTTTTATGGATTATTTTCAAATCTACTCGTTCAATTCGTATATAAAGTTTACTAATTTGATTTCTAGGACGAAATCATGTCATTTGAATGAAAATCTAGAAATTATGGCTTTGAAGGGAAGAGAACCAATAAAGATGCAGAGAGAGAAAATGAAGCTCTTAGATGAAACGGAGAAAAACTTCATTCAATTTAGAGTGGAAATGAAGTAGTGATGAGATAGAATCAAATGTGAATTCTTGTTAATCATTGTACTTATGAATTGAGATTCTTCCAAGGATAAGAGAGTAGTAGAAGTGGAGATACAATACTATGAAAATTTATTGAGCAGTAAGTAGAGCTACGTCTATAGAAATTAAATAGATAATATAAAAACAATTCAAAAACAGTGTGCTGCACTGTCTTTGGAGCGGGATCTCGCACTTTGTCAGTGGAATCTCACTCTCCAATTTATAATTGGGGAGATTCCATCTAGAGAAGAAAAATTGCGCGTAAAGTTTTGATCGCGTATTTATATATTGTCTATGGAGCAAGAGCTCGCTCTTCGACATCGGACTGCTACTCCAAGAACAATGTATATATTGATTTTGGAGCGGAATCCCTCTTTAGAGAGTGAGATTCTGCTTCAGAGATAGTGAGCAAGAGCAGGAGCCCACTATTGAAAAGAGAGTTCTCGTTTTTCGGTAAAAATTCACAGAGTAGAAATCTGCTCTCGAAAAACAAGCTTTCACACGACAAATTTTTAGTGGACATTTAGACGGCAATGACTGATTTGTTAACGAGCTATAATATAAAAGTGATTTTTGTTAATGAACACGATGTAAGGGAGAATTATTAATAACTTTATAGTCATAAGGCTTTTTTGTGTTAATTAGCTTTTTTTAATACAAGGAGTGTAATTCATGGCCCACTCATAAACAGAACTATCTTGGACGGTGTTTGATGTGTATAAGTCAAAAGCTTAGGATTGACCAAACCCTAACAATACATATGTAAATGGCAAAACTACCCTCCTAGACAAAATACATGGTTCAAGGGAGCATGGTTTTCGCCACTGGACAGTACTGGATACGCTGCACTTTGCTCACGGGATTAGCGATGAACAAAACGTACTTATTAGATTAATTAATTACAATCTTAACGTTCCGGGCGTGTTGTTTGCACGTGCAAGTATGTCTACGTGGCACCTTGACCTTAATAAAATAACTTGGACTACAAATGTATATCAAGATTCTTACTTCTTAAGATTCTATTATTGTATTTTTCATTGTCCACGTCTTACTTTCTCGAAGTCAAATAATTATAATATCATCTTATACGAATAATTTTATTTTAATCTTACCTTATAACGAGTCGATTATGTGATATCTATGAGTAGTTCTTAAGTGTCACGTGAAGGAATAAAATTAGACGATAATATTATATACTTAAATCAGAAGAATTAGACAAAAAAATTGATGGGCTAAATGAGGAGGGGGATTGATGGGCTAAATGAGGAGGGGGATTGATGAGGTGGGTGGATATAAGTTGCAGTCACCAATGGGGTTGGACTTGATGATGAGAACATTCGAATCACATGGTGGTTCACCATCACTTTCACTGACTACGCGAAGCACATGATCATTGCCTTCCACGCCTCTCTTGGCTCACCCTTTCTATTTCTCACACGACTTACATAATTAATCCAAAATAATATATATACTATAAATCTAATAATTAATTGAAAAATAAAAATAAAAAAATGGAAACTATATGAAAAAAATAACGGAAAAATCTACTAACATGCATTAGGTTTTACAGATTAAGTTACTATATATAAAATAACGTAGAAACTCTAACTTTTAACCGAATCCAATTATAAATTAGTTTATTTCAACTCAGACAACCATATATACACACAAATGTATTAATGTACTAACATGCAATGCACGTGCGTGTCGTTTTGTGGTATGCATGCAAGTCTTACAAAATTTTTGTCGCATTAATTAAGTGTGCAAATAAAATAGCAATTCAACGAAGGGAACAAAAAATGCGACAAATGAAATTGAAAAAAAAATAACAAAAAAAAAGATGTGAGAGACGTTGAATAGAATGGAAGATTTAAAAAAAATTAATTAGTTCATAAGGTGTAAATTAATTAGGTTTAAAACTATTAATCCTTTACGAATGAATGTGGTGAATTAATACGATTTCGTAAAATTTCTTATTATTTCGTTAATGATTGTAAAATAATGGAGTTGGGTAAAAACTTCAAAATTGTTTTTGTTATCGAGTATGAAGTAGTAGAGTTTTGTAGGGGAGTTTAAATTCATAAGCATCATTAATGGGTAGTAATTATGTTTTATTTTGGGACATTTGATTAGTTTTTTATGAACATTTAAGAATAATTCTAAAGAAATTTGAAAATAAAATGTAAATAAAACTCCGGATTAAATTCATTATACTCGATTAAAATTGGGTTTCGACTCACAATTTTGTTTAGGTCAACTCAATTTTTTCTGAAAATGAGAAGTCGGTTTGACCGTTCGCCAGTGTAGTTCAAACCCTAGATCCAAGCACAAAGCACACGTTTTAAAAGATTAATACTTTCGTTTTTCATGCTAAAGAAGATCAAAGTGAGACAATTTCCTTCTTAAGGAAAGACTATTTAAAATTAACAAACATCTTTTATCATTCCATCAAAATTTGAATTGTTTAATCTTTAACCCACTAAAAATAACACGAGAACAATGTATTGTCGTGACATCTGCGTGACATTCTTTATTAATGCTTAGTTGATAATTATTAATTTAATTAACGGCATGAAATAGATTAATTTTTTTATATTTACCTTACTAAAAAATTAAAGTTTAAATATGTACAGATAAGAGATTGTAATAATATTAAATAAATAAATAAGCAAAGGAAAGGTTTTTATTGAATGGTTAGGAAGCACACCCAGTCTTTCTAATGGGCCAGCTCTACTTTTTGTTATCTACGATTAATTAGCAGTTTAATTAGTTAAATAAATCAAATAATTTTATTAAATCAATAATAATATCATAAAACAATATTATAAAGTTCACTGCAGTATAATCTTTGGGAAATGAGCAAAAACTGTATCTACTGTGACAAAATGGGTCAAATATTTCATATTTTCCTGTGTGATTATAACTTTTAATCTAATCTCGGTTGGATTATCTTTGAGTCATCGAAATCCGGTAAAAAATAATAATTATGGGCAAAAAATTATACATTTGATGAATTTGTCGCAGGAGCAAGGTAGTTTTATGTACTTTATCTAAGTTTTCAATCATTGACCTGCGACTTAGTCTATTACATGTTCTTCATCAGCACGATACGTATTAACTTGTGTAGAAGCGCCATTAATGCTGTCTCCCCAGCTGGTGATAGGAGACACGAGAAATTGCAGAGAGAAGAAAGGAGTCAAGGAGGTCAATTTGGGGGAAATTAATTTCAAACCCTAACTCCACCAGAATAAGTCACCACCATTCATATTCGTATGTTCTTCCGACTCCAATCCAGATTTTGTCAACTACTTTCTTTGTTCCCAGCCTGGTCAAATAAGGTGGATCTGCTTGATGTATGAAATATTTTTCCTTTTTTTAACTCAATTTATTCCGTCAATAGTGAGAATATTAGTCCCGTTTTTGAAAAAACACGTAACTTGAATCTATTTTTCTCTTTTTTTTAATCGGTTTCAAATTTTTGTATCGAGAAAATATGAATAAGTAACAAAAAGTAAAATAATAACGCGTGTACTTACTTAAATACTTGATTCTTTCTAGTTAGTGTTTTGTTAAAAGATAAATCCGTGATAAGCAATGAGTAACATTTCAATTCTAATGGGTACGTAATTTTTCAAGTTGAAATTGTGCGAGTCTCAACCCGGAACATATAATTTTAACTGTGGTGAAATTTCCGTCCGCTTTGCTACAACCTCGAGACATATTATTGGGCAAGTTAGACATTATATTTCAAAATCCATATTTGAGAGTGGGACTTAACTCTCCCCCGAGAAAAGATCTTCAAAAAGATAATTGAAATGGGGATTTTGAAGTCGTACTAGAACTTGTAAGCCAGCGTGGCAATCTACGTCATCATCTCAGTCTGACTTGGCACACTGTTGGACTTTTTCCAGCTCTCCCACACATTGAATAGCCAGACAAGTTCAAATATTAATTCCCTTTTATTTTATTTTTTCTTTTAAATACTACGCATTTGGTTGGAAATTTATAATAATAATGCAGATTATTATTATCCTCAAACCCACACCTTCCTCGCCTGTCTTCTTCCTTAACCTCCATTGAATTTCTGCAATGGATTCTGCGGAGTTTCCAGCAGGAAGATCTCCCAGAAAAGAACTTCAAGGGCCCAGACCGACCCCTCTCAAAATAAACAAAGACTCTCACAAGATCTCCAAGAAACCTCCAGTTGCGCCCCATCCGCCATTGATGCAAGCTCAGATTCGTCCTCCTGTTATTATCTACACAGTTTCTCCCAAGATCATCCACACCAACCCTAGCGACTTCATGAACTTGGTCCAGCGTCTTACAGGCTTGGAATCTTCTTCTTCTTCTTCTTCTTCTTCTTCTTTGACTTTTGGAGCTTCTTTATCCAAAGCTGTTCCCATGGCTGACATTCATCACAGTGGTGCAATTTCACCGGCGGCTCGTTATGCTACGATAGAGAGAGCGGCGAGGGCAAACCCCGATGGGAAACAAAATAATCAAACGATCAGTATCCGTGCTGAGAGAGAAGTAAGTTTCGTTGATGAAATGGAAATGGGGAATGAAGTCGAGAGGACCGGGAATTTCCCCGGGATCTTGTCGCCGGGACCCTCTTCTTTATCTCCGATTCCGACGAGCTTTTTTTCTCCGATCACAGCCGATCCAAGCTCCCTAAATTTCTTTCATGATTTGAGCCCCAACCCCCATGGGAGTAGAAGCTTCATCGAAGGTAACCCTTTCTTGACGAGTCCTTCAACCTTCGTTTCGCCAACTCAGCCATCCATAGACCTGTTCAACAATTTCTCTGATCTCTAATTTTTCATTCGACGACATTCATTTTCATTTCTGCAATCCTATTGTTTGGCTACCGGGAAAATGATTTTCCCCAGAAAAATTAAAAGTCATGGCTTTTGATCTTCAAGATCTCATTATTATGTACATTCATGTTGAGCAAGATACAGAAAATTAACCATGGATACCCTAATTTCCTCTCTTGGGAGATTGCAAGCTGGCTAGTTTTTTTTTTTTTTTTTTTTTTTTTATAATTATTTTTTTATCTAATATTATAATGTTCTTGGTAAACAATTTGGCTGTCTCCAATGTCTGCTTTAGTAGGTTTAGCAATTGTCTAATTTTTTACTCCAACATATGATGTAACCTAAGAACATAGAATTGTTCTGTTCTTTTGAATACTCAGCCTTCTGATTTGTAAACTTACGTCACACTTTTTCTTTATGGCTTTACTTGAAACCCTAATTACTTGAACCCCTAATTATTTTTCTAAAGAAATAATTACAATTATTTATATAAACTAAAGTTTTTGCCGCTTCTTCCATTACATTTAAATATTCCGAATCAAATTTGAGACAATAATAATAATTAATATTTTGTTTTACTTGCGGTGTTGGTTGGCTTGTTTGTTTATATTTTCTTATCGTTGACTGAGAAACTAAATAAATAAATTAAAAAAAGACTAATTCAAATACGATGTGTCACATTTTTTAATACTATGAAAAGACCTCGATCCCTGTGATCCAATCCGCGTTTGGATGTCTGCCCAACTATTTCAATGGCTTAACTTCTTTAATATTCGTGTTCATATATATATAATAAACAGTAATAAAAAAAAATGACGTAAGATACTGAATTTACGTGAATAAATTATGGTACGAAAGTAAATTTAAGATAAGAATCCAAATACAACTACGAGTTTTGTGATTCTATCTTAATGAAATTTTCAACGTAGGTCTAACTGGTCTGCCCAAATTGAATTCAAATCACATCAAAATCTAATAATATATATATATATATATACATATATGCATTTATTACTTTAATGTTACTATCCATATAGTAAAATATGATTTACACTTGCTATAATAAAAAAGTAAAATTTTGAAATTAAGTGCAGTTGAACCAATTACAGTTGAATGATAATAAAAACGATGGTGGAAATCAAATATAATGTTAGAAAAATCAATTAAACAATCAAATTCAATTACTCAAGTCAACAACTTTGTGCCCATAAATAAAGATGGAATTTACACTTTGTCAAAGTAGCTTCATGCAACTCTCTTAGCTGTACACCAATATAAGAATTATAGATAATGTAACATCTTTGTTAATTATGTTAAATTTTGAAGGAATTGTCCTGCTCAATCTTTGTTACCTATTTCCTCAGTTTAAACATGTCTAATAATTATAATAATGACGTCAGAAATATTTTTTTGACCTACTTTATTATATTGATTTTTACCTTATCCTTATATTGATAATAAAATATTAATAATTCAATCGACTAAAAAAAAATATCTTCGAGAACAAAATATTTGTTACGTTTAATATTTTAAGTTTAATTTATATATGGTTAATTCCGTCATTTATTTAAGTAGTTTTTTCTATTTTAATCCAGTAGTAGATATTATGCTAGTAATACGTGTATTTTTTTTTTTTTAGCTTTTTGTGGCATCTTGGCAATTTTCACAATTCGTTGTGACTTTTGAAATTGTAACTATTGCCAAAGGATGTGGTCTGGGTTTTAAAGAACCACCGTCAAGGCAACTGTCCATTTGCAATCCTCCATTGTAACTATTTAATGGGAAGAGTTTATAAATAAGAGTTGATTGTTGAAGGTTGCCTAAGCCTATTTTTCTCATTCAAAATATAAACCATCACTAGAAAAAATAAAAGTTTAGAAGCGATTATTTATTAAGAGAAAGCAGTTATTCCCGTTTATCGTCATTGGCCAGAGGTATTTCAAATTTTCGTAGTTTGACTTATGTGCTTCGGTTTTTGTTCTAAAGCATATTATTAGATTAATAAAGTTCATCTTTACATGACAAGCTTTTGTAAGTTTTGAATGAGATTTTTCATTTTGTTCAAGAAAAGTTCTTAATTTGCTGGACAAAAATTCTAATAATTTCTAATATAAGATTAGATAAGTTTACATACAGTCTAAACTATTTAGTTAAATATTATTGAATCTACGAAGAATTGAGAGAGTTATCAGAGGCCAAGCTCTCAAATAATGGGTGTGAAAAAGTCATCATCAACAAAAAGTGACCTATCCAAAGTAGCGAGTGAAATTTTGTGATCAAACAAAGATTGCATAGGCTAAAGATTTGAATAATATAAAAATTATTAGACTCATGAGTTATTTGCCAATGCAAGAAGATAATCAACGTGAATAAGGAAGAATTGACTAAGCAAGTTGTATCCACCGTCTAATCCAAGAAAAATAAAGTATAAAGTAGATGATGCTTCAAATTATGACAAATTAAGTTTAAAGGGTCTTGAAAATCGACTTGATTTTGGTCGATTCATGCATGTTCAACTCGACTTGATTTTAAGACTGTCGTCAATTCATGCATATTCAAAAATTTTAATTGAATGAGTAATTCACGTAAGTTTAGGCAATTTACGTATTGCGTTTATATATGTATAGACGAGATTTATAAAATATGGAAGTATTTATTTGGAGAAGTTGTACAAAAAAGTAAACAATCAAGGCAGTTTAGAGAATGTGCTTTTGTTCTACGCTTCTTCTTTGTTCTTCCATCAATAAAATGACATTTCTTTATTTTGTGACGAATTGATTTTAGATTATCTTGTTTATATATTGAAACACCCTGCACCTTCGTGTTGCCCATATCTCAGGTGTTGCCCATATCTCAGGGAATGACTGACTCGCTTCTGTAATTACGAAACTGTTTCCGCATCCTTATCTTCTAAGCTTATGTTTCAAGATTGATATCTCTAATGGATCAATTATTTAGGGAGCATATTGAAATTATTGTTATTATTATTTGAGTACTATTATAATTACTCAGACGACTATTTATATTTCATTATCTTTACCATCATCTCTCAAAATGTTCATCCCAATTGCAGAATCCATTGACACTGTAAAACAAGGAACTCTGGCCATTACATCACCGCATCAAGTCACAAAGGAAGTTTTCCCTTTGTTGAACAGAAAAAAACAGCAGAAAAACAAGAAAAACGGATTAAAAACAAGAAATTGAAAATCAAAATGACCAACGAACAGAAAGTACAGGGCCGATGATCAGGCGAGAGCTAACTCCTTTCGCTTGCGATGATGGTGCAGAATTGTAACTCTGGCAGTCTCGAACGCGAGAAAACCCAACGCAGAGAAACAGGAGCCATGAAGAACTCGAGGACCCATTCCATGGACAAATCCAGCCAACCCTTCTTCCATCAGTATTCGCCGGAGAGTAGCCGAAACCCCACTGTACGTCGCCGCAGATAGCTTATTCATGGCCTCCCCATGAACCTGAGTCATTAACCGAGTCTTGACAACATCAAGAGGAGTCGTGAGAGAAGCAGCTATCGCGCCGGCCAGTGCGCCGCAGCAGACGCTCTGGAAGGGGTCTAACTGGTTCTGCTTCGTCCTGCTCAAAACGGCAGCTTTTAGGTATTCGAACGACGAGTAGTTCAATACTCCGGCAGGTAAATTCCTCAGCAATGTCGCAGAATATCCCGCGTATAATCCCAGAACGCCGTCTTTCTCCAGAATCTTTAACAAAACTTCCCATGACTTGCCTTTAGCTCCCGTTTGCATTCGCTGTGTGATCAACTCTTTCGGCACCATAATCGCCGACGAGAAGATGTTTCCCATCGCCCCGGCTGTCGGAGGGATTAGAAACGATGGGTAGCTGTCGAATTGCGATAAAATTGATTGCCCGAACTCGCATGTCCCGAAATAAACAGCCGACGAGGCAGTAGAGCCAACGATTACTGCTGAGATGCCACTGTAAAATCCGAATATGCCTTTGGATTTGAAGGTTTTGGCAATGGCGTCGAATGTGTTCTTATAAATTTCAGCCGCCCCCTTTGTCTGAAGCTTCGTCTTTACGGTATCGAGAGGGTGCAAACAGACATGGGTGAAAGCACCGGCAACTCCACCGGCAGCGGCGCCGACAAAGGCGCGTTCCAAGACTGATAAGGAGAGGACTTTTGAGCTGTTTCTAGAGGAGGGTTCGATCCAGTTAGAGGATTCGGATGTTGAAATCTGAGCTTCAGATGATAACGATACAGAACCGAAAGAGAGCCTCTTCGAACCAGCAGCAACGAGACTACGATTTGGAGAAGGAAAGAAGGTGTTGAAATGGGTGAAAATGGAGGTGAAAGCAGCAACGGGAAGGGAGTGATGTGGATTAGGAGAAGAAAGGCCGAGAGAGGCAGCGAGTCGGGTTTCCATGGCTGAATTCCTCCCTACCTCGCACCCACCTCTGCTCCTCACCTTCTTCCATGGAGGGAGAAGAAGACGAGAAGTAAAGAGTTTAAACGGCCTCCACCATGCAACGCTCTTTAAAAATAGGTCATAAAAAACTAGTTTACAAGTTGGAACAAATAAATTATATGGATTATGTCTAAAAAAATTTATTGAAAATTCGATCTTTTTAAAAACCTAAATACGAGGCATAAAGATTATGAACGACTCTCCTAATTCAATAAACACATTGGTACAGTGGCGTTACTATAAGAACCTTCTAACGAGACGTGACACATGATGGTGGACGATATAATAAAATCAATTTCATGAGGAGGCATGGGCCTGGGGTGACAATATTTGTGTCCTGTCGTGGCCATGTCTATTTTCAATTTTGTCTCACTTCACCCGAGTAGGCGACAGCAGTCCCTCTCTCTCCACCTAAAAAGGTATCCGAACCCAGTTGGCATTTAATCCACCTTTTTTTTTTTTTTTTTTTTTTATAAATTTATTTTTTAATAGAAAATTAATTCTGAGTTTTAAAATAATTTATTTTATTTTTGTTTTAAATATTATATTATTTTTGGATTTTACCTCGTTTTATCCTTTTTTTCCTGGGGGTGGAAATTTGCTTCTTCTTTTTCGTTTTCTGACTAATTCGTGCTTTTGCAGAGTCGGTCTATGTCTGACTCTCTATCTCTCTCTCTCTCTCTCTCTCTCTCTCTCTCTCTCTCTCTCGTCTTCTCCGTCCATTTCTTTCGGTTCTCTGTCGTCTTCCCTTCTTTAATCGCCTGTGATTTCTGATACGCTGCTGTTCTTCTCAGCGAAGTCGTCATTGTTATTTGTTCCCTGGGAAACTGTGTACGAGCTGGTGACTGTTCTAGAGTTGCAGGAGGGGGCTCCGGGGTTCCACTGACTTGAAACTGTCAATGGAGTTCCTGGGGTTTTGGTTTCGGAGAAGATTGATGGATCTACGAAACTCGAGGGGAAGTTGGAGGCGAGGGAGCTTCTGATTTTGAAATTATCGTGTTGTTTGAGAGGCAGAGGGAGGAGGATTCTCGGTGGTCTGATGTGACTATTGATGGTAGTTAACGGATGATTTACTCGTTATTATGAGCGGTTCTACGAAGAGCGATCTTAGTGGGTGGTGGCATTACGGTGAATCTTTCACATGGAATGGCAGGCCTTGCTAGCTACAGAAATGCTGATCGTGAAATCGAGCAGGTCTGTTTCTCCATCTCTTTCTCTTTTGGTTTTTCGTCTTGAATAAAGTTTCGTTTGCTCTGTTACTTTTTTGTTTTCTTTGGCACGCATAGATAGTGTTTCATAGCTTACTCGGAAATTCGGCTAAGATGTGCAGTCGGGAAGTTTTCATTTGTCGAATTTGGTCTTTCGTAATTTTGGAAGTTATGTACTGATACGTATTTTGCTTTTCGGTGTTAACACGCGTTCCATCTTATACAGGCTTTAATAGCTTTGAAGAAAGGTGCTCAATTGCTTAAATATGGTCGTAAAGGAAAGCCTAAGTTCTGTTCATTCAGACTCTCTAGCGTAAGTTAGCTACAAAATTCTGTAATATTTTACATATTTCTTCAGCTGCTTTAGATGTTGATAAAGCTATTAAGCTTTTGCTCTGGACTTCGGTTATTAGCCTAAGTTCTTTCCATTTTGAATCTCTTGTGTGCTTTTTTTTTTTTTTTTCTATTTTGTTTTAAATCCTAGTCTTTTACCAGTGAAAATTTCATGTAGCTAGTTAAGGCTGGAGAATAAACCAACTGTACAACTACACTTAATGGGTTTTTAAGGTGTTTCTGTGCCTGACATTGATGAACCAAGTTTTGTGTGCTGATTGAATGGTCATGTAAATATCTTGGGATCGGGTTTGCTACGGGAACTTTGCTACCTATAAGAAGCAATGTTTTTGTATTCTTACTGAGTTGTTAATATGTATTCTTCCTATTTCCTTGTTTACTTGAAACTGCAGGATGAATCTTCTTTGATTTGGATATCAAGTAGGGGTGAAAGAAGCTTGAAACTAGCTTCCATCTCTCGAATCATTCCTGGACAAAGAACTGTAGGATTTCTTTTATTTTGTTTATCATCTTTCTACTGATTAATTGAATACTATTTGGTCAATCTTATATACTTCCATTTTTATACTTTTAGTGCCTGAAGCTTTTGGTTAACTTATTGTTGAACTATAACTTTATTTCAGGCTGTCTTTGAACGATATTTGCGTCCTGAAAAAGATTACTTGTCTTTCTCTCTTATCTACAATAACGGCAAACGTTCTCTTGATCTGGTGGGTGAGATTTTTTTTTTTTTTTGCAAGTCTTCTTTTGTGATTTAATGATGATTGCAAATTTTCTTTCTAGATTTGCAAAGATAAAGTTGAGGCAGAGGTTTGGATTGCGTGCCTTAAAGCATTAATAGCATCTGGTAAAGGTGGTCGTTCAAAAATTGATGGATGGAATGATGGTGGCCTCTATCTCGATGTAAATCTACACCCTCAATATCCCTCGTGGTTAATTTCTTCTTTGTTTTACTTTTCTCTGTTTTCAATTATGCTATACGAAATTGGAGAAGTTTTATTGTGGTTTATACATTCTGTTAAAAAAAAAACCCCGAGTAAAAGAGTGCAAGCCATCCAATACAGTGTAGTTGGAGACGGTAATTCACCCCAGATACCGAAAAGAGGAAAAATAAAAATTAACTCTATTCATAGAGTAGAGAATCAAGGTCATTAAGGATCTTCTTAATACGACCATGGGTGATTAAGTTTAGTACCCCTTGTATCTTGTTTTTAACTAAATCTGTCTTATAATAAGTACTTTTTCTTGGCTGTACAACTGAACTTGTTTCAGGACAGCAGTGATTTGACTTCAAATAGCCAGAGCGACAGTTCCAACTGTGCAAGTAGAGATCTTTGTTCATCTGAGTTTTCTTCAAATCTTAACCAGAATATATCTCCAAAGAGGTTTTGGCCTGATAACTCTGGACAGTCAGAAAGGTTAAATGTAACATTAAACCACTCTAACATGCAAGTAAAAGGATCTGGTTCAGATGCTCTTCGAGTTAGTGTTTCAAGTGCCCCCAGCACCTCAAGTCACGGTTCTACGACTGATGATTACGATGCTCTGGGTGATGTATACATATGGGGTGAAGTTATTGGTGATAATGTGGTCAAGGTTGGAGCTGACAAAAGTACTAACTGTGTGACCTTAAGAACAGATGTGCTTCTGCCCAAGCCACTAGAGTCCAATGTAGCATTGGACGTTCAACATATATCCTGTGGGGTTATGCATTCTGCTCTAGTCACAAGGCAAGGTGAAGTCTTTACGTGGGGAGAGGAATCTGGAGGGAGGCTTGGCCATGGTGTCGGGAAAAATGTTATTCGGCCTTGTACTGTTGAATCATTAGCAGCCACTAGTGTTGATTTTGTTTCTTGTGGGGAGTTCCATACTTGTGCTGTTACAATGGCTGGGGAACTTTATACCTGGGGAGATGGCACACATTATGCTGGCCTTCTTGGTCATGGCAGTGATGTTAGCCATTGGATACCAAAGAGGGTTGCAGGTGTGCTTGAAGGGCTTCAAATTGCCTCAGTGACTTGCGGACCTTGGCATACAGCCTTGATAACATCAATGGGACAGCTCTTTACATTTGGCGTTGGAACATTTGGTGTATTGGGTCATGGAGACAGGGAAAGTGTTTCATACCCTAGAGAAGTAGAATCATTATCAGGCTTAAGGACAATTGCCGTTGCATGCGGGGTATGGCATACTGCTGCCGTTGTCGAAGTTATTGTGACACAATCTAGTTCCAGCGTTTCATCAGGGAAGTTATTTACTTGGGGCGATGGAGATAAGAACCGCCTGGGGCAAGGAGATAAAGATCCCCGGCTTAAACCAACTTGTGTACCTTCATTAATCGATTATAATTTTCACAAAATTTCTTGTGGCCACAGTTTAACCGTCGGCTTAACCACATCTGGACAAGTTTTCACTATGGGGAGTCCTGTTTACGGTCAGCTCGGGAATCCAAGCGCTGATGGGAAGCTACCATGCTTGGTAGAAGATAGGCTTGCAGGAGAATCCATCGAAGAAGTTGCATGCGGTGCATATCATGTTGCGGTACTAACTTGTAGAAATGAAGTTTATACGTGGGGAAAGGGTGCGAATGGAAGATTGGGTCATGGAGATGTTGAAGATCGAAAAAAGCCCACTTTGGTTGAATGTTTGAAAGATAGACATGTCAAATATATTTCTTGTGGTTCTAACTATATGGCTGCCATTTGTCTTCATAAATGGACTTCAAGTGCTGAGCAGTCGCAGTGTTCTGCTTGTAGACAGACATTTGGATTTACTCGAAAAAGGCACAACTGCTATAATTGTGGGTTTGTGCACTGCCATTCATGCAGTTCCAGAAGAGCATTAAGAGCTGCACTGGCTCCTAATCCTGCTAAACCATATCGCGTATGTGACTCTTGTTATTCAAAATTGAATAATGTGTTTGAAGTTAGTAATAATAGTAGGAAAAATGCAATACCTCGCCTTTCGGGTGCGAACAAGGATAGATTAGAGAAGAATGAGCTTAAGGTGGCTGATTCTATGCCTTCCAATTTGGATTTAATAAAGCAATTGGATAGCAAAGCAGCCAAACTAGGAAGGAAGCCAGATACATACTCCATCGTTCGCTCCTCTCAAGGACCTTTCTTGGTACAGCATAAAGATGTAGTTTTACCAATGGCTGTTGATTTGCGACGAATGCCTCCCAAGCCTATTCTTACGGCCCATGGAGTAAATAGGTCTGTGTCACCCCTCTCAAAGAGAAGTCCTCCTCGATCGGCCACTCCTGTTCCTACAGCATCTGGACTTTCTTTCTCCAAAAGTATTTCTGATAGCTTGAAGAGAACCAATGAACTTTTGAATCACGAAGTGTCAAGGTTACGAGCACAGGTAAATAACTGAAATTATCTTTTTCATTTCTATGCACGATGGTTCATTTCTTCAATTGTTTTAACTTCTATCTTGATTATTGAAACTCTAGGTGGAGAGCCTGAGCCAGAGATATGAGCTCCAGGAACTAGAGCTTCAAAGATCGATGAAAAAGGCACAAGAAGCACAAGCTTTAATGGTTGATGAATCTACTAAATCTAAAGCTGCAAAAGAAGTCATTAAATCACTTACAACTCAGGTTTCTTTCTTTTATAATGATCTCCATAGTTAGTATGTTCTGTTTTTTAATCATGCTCGACATTCATATCATGATGAATATTACGAGTTTTCTAGCATGCTTTCAAAGAAACAAAAGTAACTAGTCTCTCTAGTTATTGCGTACACTCCTTTCATTATTCGTCGTCCAAATTCCAGCTTAAGGATATGGCAGAGAGGTTACCTGCTGGAGTTGACCAAACTGAGGACGTGAGGCTGGTACATCCTCCCAACGGTTTGGAACAAAATGGTATCCACTATTTAGAAACAAATGGAAAGTGCTATTCAAGAACCGATTCCACTAGCAGCTTCGCGTTGGATTCTTCCTCAGCCATAGACACTGACGCATGGCAAGGAAGTGAAGGCTTAGCCACTTCACCAAGAGATAGCAGTGACATCAATCTTGAACAAGAGCAAAAGCTGCTGCCCTCCAATGGGAGTGAGGGTCGTAAAGATTCTAGATTGCCAGATGGAAGTAGCATACAAGAGGAACTTGATGGTCACTCTCAACCCACCAGCAATAATGAGAATAGTTTGAAATCCAGGAATTCTACTTTGATTATAAATGGTAGTCAAGTTGAGGCAGAATGGATTGAACAATTCGAACCTGGTGTGTACATTACTCTCGTTGCGTTGCAAGATGGAGCGAGAGACATTAAACGAGTGCGCTTCAGGTATCTTATTGCTTCACAAAAATGTGGCAGATTAATATTTGACTTTCTTTGGTGATAGGGTTATATTTTTTGAGAGAGGGCTCGATACTTTTGATTAATGCTGTGACTGCATACAGCCGAAGACGATTTGAGGAGTGTCAAGCTGAGAATTGGTGGGCCGAAAACCGGGAGAGGGTGTACGAGAAATACAGCATTTGTGGGGCCAACAAGTCTTCAATTTCGAGTCAAGCCTGTGGGAGATCAGAGGGTGGAGCAGTCTCACCCTCTTCCCTACAACATTAGCAAACGAGGGAAGTCATTTCTATTTCTATGTCTGTTAACTAGTTAGATAAGTAGGCGATGTTATGACAGGAAGTAACATGCCCTTCTTTATTTTTTTATTTTTATTAAATTATATTTCACCTTTTCTAAAATTATCCTTCTTATTTTCCTCGTCTTTCAATTTGATTTATGGGTATTATGAAACATTTAATCATATTTGAAATATGAATTAATTTCATATTTATTTATTTAACATCGACGTAGCATAGACTTTTATTGGAAAAAAAATATTATAATTAATTCGTAGAATTAATTGACAAAGTACAATTAATATAATGAAATTGTTATAATAACAATAATAATAAGGTGGGTGGCAAAGTACTAAACTACCCTTTCCCGCTAGCGCAAGAAACCGGCCCATAAAAAGTTCGGGTTAACCCGAGCTACAACCTCTGGCCGCTGGAATCGTCTCTTCTTCCGTAACGTTGGAAGCGTCTTTCGAAGAGAGAGAGAGAGAGAGAGAGAGAGAGAGATTGCCGCTGGAATTGTCTCTTCTTCCATAACGTTGGAAGCGTCTTTCGAAGAGAGAGAGAGAGAGAGTGAAACGCAGGTGAGCTTCTAGGGTTTCGTTGAATTCCTGAATTCGCTGTTGGCTCAGTTACATTTCAGTTCTGATTCTTATCTTCGCGGCATTTAGGAGGAAGAGCTATGAGTGATAGCTATTGGAATAGGCAGCAGCCTCTGCTTCCCTCACCTGGAGTTCTCAAACGACATCGGTCTGGTGATTACGAATTTCACTGACTATTGAATCGTTACCCTACTTCGATAATTTTTTTTTGTAAATTTCAATTTTAAATCGGTACTTTTTGGCTTAAATTTAGTTAATTTCTTCAGTTCTTGCTGTTACTAAGTAAAAATGTTCTTCCGCTGGTGAACATTCAGTTCTTGTGTATATTAGTCTCATCTTCATCTAAATTCCAGAAGAAAATTCTGATATGAATATCTTAGGCTCAATTTATTATTCAGATATTGCTACTCAACTTTGATTAAGTTGGCTGCAATAATTGGTATGCAATGATGGTATTCCCTCCATCCGTTGTACTCCTGTAAAGCCCGTTGTGAATCCCCATTATTATGGTCTCTTTTCTAATATGTGAACGAAGCTCAACCAACTATTCTTAATCATAATTCTAAGTAGGGATAAGCTTATAAACAATTGTGCAGGTGAGTTTTTCTTCTTTTCTATCAACTGTTAGAGATATGTTTTGCTTCCCTTTCAAAGTTTTCTATCCATGTCTTTATGTTAGGAGTTACCAAAGTTATATTTAGGATATATGCTGACATTTGGCCTTTGGGAGGAAAGAATTTGATGCTGGAGGAAAGGGTCCGCAAGTTGAAAGTTAACAGGAAGCACTAAAGATTGAACTTTTGACCGTTGAGAGTTGAATCATAAAACAAGAAAATTGGTGTCAATTACTGTTTCATGAGAAGGTTTTGGATAATTAGTAATTATTACTGTCCAAAAGACTGGGTAGAAACCGTTTGTTTAAATGAAAGAACCAGGAGTTTCTATTTATTATTCTCGCATATGTGTATTAATTTTATGTTTTCATGATTGACCATTTTTACCGTTCAAATTTTGCTCTCATGTGTCACCAGAAATCACCTGTATGCAAATCGAAACCCTTCTATCGTACAGGTGTATTTATATCAGATAAATATCATTTACTTCATTTTGACATCATGTATCCCATTGTCATATTTATTTACCTTTACTTATATCCATTATCAGTTAAATAAAAAATTTAATTGCAATGTTCAAGCCACAGGAAACGTAGTTATTTTTTCATGTTTTCAACTTTTCAGATGTCCCACCTGGGCTTCATTCAGCTCCAGAGATGCATAATTATGCATCGAGAGATGATGATCATGCAGAAGTTGATCCTCGGTCTGTAAGAGATACAAAAGCCATCGGATCTGCTTATGATCGTTATCTCCAGAGTATGGTATGCACGACTACCAGCTAGGACATCTTTGTTTTTCCTCTCCATTCATGTGTTAAACTTTTTAAATGATGAAATTTTTATGCCAATGGCTCTTGAAGCAACTTTCTTCTTTGACTTCTGGAGAAGCAAGTTCCTTGCCAGGAAGTGTGTTGGGGAGGGCTCCAGGAAATAAATTGCCTGGTGTTCTGGTTGGCAACCATGTAACAGCAAGTCGTCCTAGGGCTGTTTCGCCTGATATACCGACAAATGGGAGAAACAGTCATTATGGCAATCAGGTTCCAGTGGATGTAATGGTAAGGCCAGCGCGTGAAACAATACCTCTACCACCTGATGCGTCCAACACACTGTATGTTGAAGGGCTGCCGTCTGACATCTCAAAGAGGGAAGTGGCCCGTATCCTTTTGTTCTTATGATATTCTTTAGAAAAAAAAAATCGTCTTTATTGTCTTCTATTTTAATTCTTTCTCCAAAATTATTCAAAATCAGTCCTTTACCTCAATAAGATATTTTCCGCCCATTTGTTGGGTATAAACAGTTGAGACTAGTGAATAAAGAATCGAAACTTGTAAGTAGATCATAAATCATGTACCTAATTATTTTATGAACATTTCTACTGCTAAATTTCACGTCAGTGCTGATACTTTGTGATTGTTTCATTTGTTCTACAATATATTCATTGGTGCAGCGCGGGGATCCCCTTATTTTGTGTTTTGTGGATTTCATGAACCCAGCTTGTGCAGCAACTGCAATGAGTGCCCTGCAAGGTGATTTTATTAGTTTGACAAGGACATTTATAATGTTCGATATTCATTTATCTAGGAGGGATGCATGTTTTAATTTGTTATGCTTTGATACGAGAAGCCTTAGATGTGGATGGTCCTGTCATTTTACTTGCTTCTATCATCTAAGAATCCCATCAAAAGGGTTTTGGGTGTTATAACTATCCTAGTTTCTGTTATTCTTCGTCATAAATACTTTTTTTTTAAGATCTTCAGCGATGCTTACTCTGAATACACAGGTTATCAGATGGATGAACAAGACCCTGATTCTAATTGTTTGCGGCTGCAATTTTCACGGTATCCTGGTCCTAGGACTGCCCCTGGATCGAGTCGGAGGTAACTGGGTTTATAGATAGAAAGGTCGATTAATTTCAGAGGACATCTTTTTTAGATTGTTTTTATATCTTTTCTTTGACTCTGCCCTGCATTTTATGAGACAAACACATTGTATCGTAGTAATGAAGAAGTTTAGGCAGTTAGAATCCAAATTCTTGAGCTGTGCATAGTTCTTGGGAGAGAGATTTGATCTTTTCTCATTATTACCCAATGTCAAAGACAGTTTGTAATCAATGTAATGGGCAATTGTTTGCTCATCTTTGCAGCACAAATTATGGGATAGAACTCGATTGATCCATGAATTACATACAAATTTATTATAACCTTATCTTTTAATTCTAATTTTACACTCTAATCTCATGTCAGGACGTGCTGCTTATGTGTCATTAAGTCGGTAAAATTATTTTGGTATAATCTAAATGTTTTGTTAATGCCTCTTAAAAAACTTTTTGAGGAGTTAAACGATAATCAATGTAATTAACATAATCAATATAATTTATTAATTATATCAATTATGGTTTGAAATATCAAAAAAAATTTTAAGAAAGGAAACATAGATTGAATGCATCATAAAACCATAATTATTGCCTAAGCAATTGCTAATCATCATTATTTTAAAAGTCACCGACATTCTTAAATTTTGACAAAATATAATAGAGTTACTGTAATTATCAACATATTTATTTTAATTTAATTACTAGACATGTTTTTTTTTTATTTTTTGGATAAAACTGGACTGGACCCATCGAGAGTGTAGGCCCCAGTTAGTGTCGGTGGCTATTAAAAAAATCATAATAAAATAAAATATTTACAGGGATTATTCCCTTCGAAAGTCAATCAAAACAAAATAATTATAATAAATTTAAATATTACTCTTCGTCACATGCATAGAGTCTCAGTTCCTAGCCTACTCAATTGGGATATTTTAAAAGACCATTTAGCTCTGTTTCAAAGTCTCTGCTATAAACAATAATATTCTATTAAATACATTATTATGAAATTAACTTACCCGTTATTGAATTTCTTAAAAATAAATAACTCTTTTTTTCTAAGTATAATATATAATAATAAATAAATAACTTCGCCATTATAACATTTGAGTACTAGAAATTTTTCTGACTTTCTAAAAAGGTTTAATTTAAGCACCCAATAACATGTCTCTGTGTTTTTTTTTTTTTTTTTGTTAGGGTTGGTGGTATTTTTTACAGTAATTAAATATTAAAAAAGAAAATATTTGGCTTCCAATTCTAATTATTGACTATTTTGGAGATTAATTAGACATCGATAATCCTAATTATTGTGTTCTTAATTTAGAAGTCAGAGAAATCGATACAGCTGTTTGTCATATGGGGCACATGAATCGCTTAGTAGATTTGGATAATTTAAAATACATAAATAAAAAAAATAATGCTATTATTGACTAATTCTTATCAGTGATGTCACGTCAACATCTTCCTCTGGGTTGATTTTTTTTTTTTTTTATAAATTAAATAAGTAATTATAGAATAAATAAATAAAAAAGTAATCAGTCCACTTAAATTAATCTTCCCAAAAATTAAATTAAAACTTTGGAAGGAAAATATCCAAGTAAAGAAGAATCATAACGAGAATAGTTTGATCGATTAAATTCAAAATATGTAGCGTAACGTTCGATCAGGGTCTTTACAAATTACAATAATTAGTAAAATAAGATAGTTCAAGATTGATTAACAGTAATATTCAAGCTCTGATTTATTTAAATTGAAATAATTTTAGCTATTTTTTTCAATGGCTTTATTTAATATTTATTTATAAAAAAATTAGTATCTTTATTTTCATTAACCATTGACTAAATGACAGATAATCCGCCTATATCTACCCCCTTTGTTAGATAGCACGAGCTTGAATTTTTTTTTCTATATTATTACTTTTTTTTTTAGCTGGTTGCGATTGATTAATTAGTATACCTAATTTATTTATATAAACTGAGTTACGTTTTAATTTGACAATGATAAAAGTCAAAAAATTACACAATTTTGTGGTGTGCCAGTGTCTGAGTAATATTATATTTACTTGCTAATTGTATTGTTTAATCTTAAATTTTGACATATCATTCGTGAATTTATAGAATTAATATCTTATTTTAATTATTTATAATTTATCTTAATTAATAGATGACACGTAAACTCATCGTCAAAAGGTAAAATAGAGTGTAAAATCAGAAGGTTACACTTAGTATTACTTTAGCCATCCTCCTTAAGAATATCGAGTTTTAAAGATTCTCTCATTATCGATAATAGTTTAACAATCAAATATTTTATATGCCTTCGAATGAACTGCGAAAGTGACTTTTTTAAGAGCTTAGTTGTTAAGCTTAGGTTATTATGTTTTCAATATGATAATTTAGAAGTTTTTTTTTGTTAATGCGATCTTTATTTTCTACTCTTACACTTTTATATTCCGTTTACGTGTAACTCAATTATGATACAATTAAATGATTGGTGTCTAGTTTACGTACACTTCAACTGATTTAACTGGATTCGTCAACCCGCGACTACTTAGCCTTGATGAACTGCACATATCGTATGTTGTCATTGACATCTTAATCACTTCAAATTTTGTCTAAATCTCTGTCGAAATTATTATAATTAATTTAACCAAGCTAGAATCATTCTTCATTAATTATTTAAGTATTGTTGGAACATATTTTATGATTAACCACTAACACAAGAACATGTATGAAAATACAGTAAGTTCGCTTCCAATTATCCAAAAGACAAATCCCAATAAATAAACAATGATTCGAGTCATCACCTACTCTCACCTATAAACCATAAGATAAAATAAATAAATAATTGAATGTTGATTAAGATCACATCATGCCTATTTTAAATGTGTATATATAATTAGAAGTTGAAAACAATGATTATAATCTAAATCTTATGACAAATTAGTAATTATCTTTAGAATATTATAATTAGTCTTGTAATTATGCTTAACGTGACAGTTCACTGTGTGAACGAAAAAAATAAAAACTCAACTCATATAAGTAGAATACACAATTTTACATCAGACGAAAGAATATAAACTATATAGTTTATGAATAAATTTTTTGAGTTAATTTAAAAATAAATTCTTAAGAGATTTGACTCAAAACGAATAATATTGCTATTAAAAAACAAGTTACGATCACTCAATCACTTGTAATTGTTTAGATTCAATGATTGAATGAATGGAGATGTCAAAGTAACGATTGTTCATCGAGTTTGGCAGGATGCTTGAATAATGTTCACACCAATAACAGTTGTCAAGTTCGCAAATAATCCAGAGTGACTATGATGAACCTTGGACGTAGTAATAATAATAATAATTTTAAATTAAGAAATAATTCATTAGAATAGTCAAAGCCCAAATGAGATTAAAAAAGTCGACATCAAACAGCTCACCCACCACCCTTTGATAAATTTGTTAATTATTTTGATCTCAATTTTCCAGAGAAATCATCTGTTAAATAATAACTTGGATTAATCTGACTAAACCACACTTATTTAGAGAGTAATTAGACTAAATTAGCTACTCTTATTTTTCAAACAAAGATAAAAATAATAATTAAAATGGAAAAGAAAATAAACTGAGTAATTAATTTTTTTTTTTTTTGTGATTTCATTACAGTATTCGAGCAACATTTAGCCTGAAAATCTTTGCATTAATTTTTAATTTTGTGATTCACTGCACGCAACTCGACTCATCTCGTGTGAATTATAATTTTAAATTTTTAATTAAATCTTTTGAGCCTAGGTGGGATGGTCGGGTACTGTCCGAACAGCAAGTCGGCTAAACCGGCATTTCTGTTGATCTCGTCATCGGCTCATGAGAGAATAATGCTAAGAAATCGATGTTCACGTAAGAAATCAAGTTTTATAGAACATGTTTCGTCTGCAATGTATGCCGCCCCCAGATATGAAAAACTAGGAACTACGTGACGCAGACTGCGCATCTAAGACGGTAAAAACTTGATTGATAGAGAAGATGAAACTCAGTCAAGCCGCCGGGTCCCATGCGTAAGGTCTAGCGTCTGTCAAAAAAGATTAAATGTTTAGATTCAAAAGAGAAAAACTTTATAGTAAAATAATTAATTAAAATAACGTGACACTTATTTATTAAATAATATCGAGATATTAAACAGGATGGCAAGAAAACGAGGACATCAATTTGTCATTTTTTAAAAGATTAATTCAAGTGTTTTTATTTAACTCTAGTTTTTAGGGTTAAAGAGAGAGGCTATATAATGGGCAGGGGAGGGTGGAGGAAAGACCAGAACCAACTTCTGGAGTGGAAATATGGGGAAGATGGGGTCCTCTTCCTCTTTTGCCTATCCCATTCTCTCTCTTCTGCTTGTGTTTCTCTCTCTAAGCTTCCCCTCAACTACCTCTGCAAATTACCAGTATGCTTCTCCTCCTCCTCCCACTCCGGTTTATAAGTACAAATCGCCGCCGCCGCCGCCGCCTAAGAAGCCATACTACCCACCGCCAATTTACCATTATAAGTCTCCTCCTCCACCTCCACCAGTGTATAAGTACAAGTCACCTCCTCCGCCTCCACCCATAAAGCCATATCATCCCCCTCCAATCTATCATTACAAGTCTCCTCCACCGCCTCCGCCAGTTTATAAGTACAAATCACCGCCTCCACCACCACCAACGAAGCCGCACTACCCACCTCCGATTTACCATTACAAGTCCCCACCACCACCTCCGCCAGTTTATAAGTACAAGTCGCCACCTCCGCCACCACCAAAGAAGCCATACTTCCCGCCTCCAATTTACCACTACAAATCTCCTCCACCACCTCCGCCAGTTTATAAGTACAAGTCCCCACCTCCGCCACCACCAAAGAAGCCACACCCCCCACACTACCCACACCACCCACCTCCACTACCACCAAAGAAGCCATACTACCCGCCTCCAATTTACCACTACAAATCTCCTCCACCACCTCCGCCAGTTTATAAGTACAAGTCCCCACCTCCGCCACCACCAAAGAAGCCACACCCCCCACACTACCCACACCACCCACCTCCACTACCACCAAAGAAGCCATACTTCCCGCCTCCAATTTACCACTACAAATCTCCTCCACCACCTCCGCCAGTTTATAAGTACAAGTCGCCACCTCCGCCACCACCAAAGAAGCCATACTTCCCGCCTCCAATCTACCACTACAAATCTCCTCCACCACCTCCGCCAGTTTATAAGTACAAGTCGCCACCTCCGCCACCACCAGAGAAGCCACACTACCCGCCTCCAATCTACCACTACAAATCTCCTCCACCACCTCCGCCAACACCAAAGAAGCCATACTTCCCGCCTCCAATCTACCACTACAAATCTCCTCCTCCTCCAGTGTACATCCCACCTTACACATATTCATCACCCCCACCTCCTAAACATTGGTAGGCAATAGTCACCAAACAAAAGCAAGGTAGGGCATATTTTTCACTCTATTGCATGCAGCTAGTCGGGTAGTAAAGTTTTTCTGATGAAAGAGCTTGTTTTAAACCTTCCATTTCCATCATAATTTTGGAGAACAGCAAGCGGCTAATGAAATAGACGTAATTTTTTTTGTCATCGCAGGAAGAAAAGAGATGTCGGAATAAAAGGTCTTCGTCGAGCATACGTCCTACCTCTATCAAAACGAAGAAGAAAGACGAGTTGCCGCGTATTCTTGTTTAAATTAATGTTGCGTTCTTTCTGTGCAATAATTTGTTATTATGCCTCTAGAGTGGAATTATATTTGTGCCTATATGTTTTCAATTGTCTATCCTTTTGGCTTATGCAAGGCTGCTCATTTGCATTAAAATAATCAAATTATATATATATATATATATATCTCTCTCTCTCTCTCTCTCTCTCTCTCTCTCTCTACTGGACCCTGTTGAAAATTCTTCACGTAGAATTATGAGCAAGATGAGACAGATGCTTTATGCAAATTTAACAACGAATCTATCTTTTACTGAACACTCATGGCCCAAAATTTCCAAATTGCTTTTGAAAAGTAAGCTATTATCTTCAACTTATAATAAAGTTGATTTGATATGTTACATGCAAAAGCCTACCAGAAAGAGAGATGAGAGAGAGAGAGGAGATACCGGACAGTGACCACCTAGTTTGTGATTGTACGTGTATTTCTTGCTACACAATATTTGCTGTGGTCCAAATTTTACCAAGAATAATTCTATTATTTTACTGAAAAATTTAATAATCTTTAAACCATCAAAAGTCCTCAATAATTGTTTGACTGATTAGTACTTTGTAAATGATTTAATTGTAAATATAATTATCTAATTAAGCGCTGTGTGTGTGACGAGAAGAGAATGAACCTTGTATCTGAAGGAATATGCCAGGAAGGTTTCATTCAAACGGTACGAATTTCTCATCACCTCCCAATTCAATCAATATATTGTTTTTACCCACTAGACATCCACCAAACTAAAACAATAATATATAAAAGCCGAGCGGAAAGATTTTAGCTTTCGGATGAAAACACCACCGACATCTACCTTCGCGAGCTTTGCAACTCAACCCTAAAGAAATTCTTAATTCGGTTCTATCATCCTAACGCAAAAGAATTCAAATTGCCAAACTCTAACATAACCCTCGTATTTTCACAGAAACTGTTAATAAATTCGAGAAATATTGATCGACTAGGTTGGAAAAAAATCTTATCATTAAGAGATGTTGTTGATTGTGAGCGTTCAATCCGTACCAATAAGGGTGCACAATTCGACATCACTTAGGAGAATGAAAATTATATAGATTATAAATAGAGTTCGCATTTTTATATATTACAAAGCGTTTTAGGTTAATTCTAACAACAAATCTGTGCCGAGTCCGACTCAAAGTGAATATTGTACAGGACCGAGTAAGTCCAACCTGTCCTTTTGATTTTATTCATGGGGCCATTATATGCGTCCTTTGCTTCATAATGCAATAGAAAAAAGATTAAACAAATAAGTTAGCTTGGATGATTGAGGGACCTGATTTGTCTGTTCTTGGGCGACTCCACAGAAGTAGACAAATGCTAATGAAACTATTCCTGCAGGCCGCAACGATGGACAGAGTAAAAGAATAAAAGATAGGGGAGTTTGGAAGAGGGACCACCTCTGCCTTCCTGTTTACGATAGTTCTTTGCAATGTTTTAAATGATACGACGAGTAGGAAACTGTAATCTATGAATAAACAAGCTGGCCATTGTTAAGAACATTACTTTAATTTAATTTACGTTTTTGTTATTCTTTCGTAATATTATTCCTATTTAATCTGCCGGCTATAACTATTATACGCCAATTTCTTTTTTTTTTTTTTTATTGAAATCTGAATGTATGTTAAGCTTTGGGTTAGTATAATGATTGAACAGGCAAAAATATAAACAATGGAGTAGGAAAATATGCAGAAAAGAGACACCGAGGATCCCTTACAGAAAAAAAATCAGAAGTAGGAGAGAAATTTACTTTCAAACTCAATGTACAACGGTGATTATGTTCTTAGTACAATATTATTTGCTTTGGGTCAGAATCTGCATGGATTTTATTTTTGGAGATAATTCAAAACGCGTTGTACTATGTAAGGGAATAACTTTACTAATAAATAATTCACTTTCTAGTCTGTTAAATGATGCGGGATTGTGAACCACGATTAATATGGATTGAATTCTCATAATCAACAGAATCATTGGTCATTCTTGCCTTCACGAGGCGGACTGCTATAACAATTGAATTTTGCGACTCAAACAATAACAAATAAAACAATATAAGAACTCATAGTATTAAATATTAGCCCCACCCATTCCAATTAGAATTCAGTTTTACATAAAATCTCAAAAGATGCATCATTATGAGGCTCATCCATCTAGAGAAGTGGATTCAAGCTGGCATTTGAACAATTTGAGTAAAAACAATTCCACCCAAACCAAAATAAAGGAGGAAACATTCAGAGTTGGAAAAATTCAAAGAAAACACTGATAAGATGTAGACTAAGCAGAAGATAAAAGCAAGAACTGAAGTTAAACTGTGAACTACTACCCTGCCTGAGATAAAAGAGAAGCAAAAAAGCTAAAATCTGAATAAAAGGAAAAGAAAAGACAGAGCTTTAAAAAAAGATGAAAGTTGCAGACAATCGGAATCCCACTAACTCTTCCAACCCACGTCCAATTTTGACTTGTTCCCATTCTCCGGTCCACTACGCCCAACCTTTCTTCTCTATTCCTTCCTTTACGTACAATTACATCTTACATTACATGCATAAATACATTATAATATACACATATGTATACACACTATAATGTATGTATCAACCCAACGCGGTTTTGAACAATTCGTACAATTTTTGAGATGAGAGACTCGAATATATATATATATATATATAATAATCATTGGGAAACATGCGTTACTCAAGGTTTTCTGAGTTGAACCACTGTTCAATTTACTGACTTCTCATAGAGATTGATGTTCTATGATTCTAAATTAAAAAGTGCTACTAGCACTAACTAGCTGTATAATGACTTTTCTGGAATTTAGAGCTGTTGATCAATTTTAAAAAGTAGCCAGAAAGATGCAGCATAATCTCGTACGCGTATAAACTATAAAGATGAGAGTTGATCATAAGTTGACTTTTGTGCGTATTATTATTTGCAAAACATATAAGATTGAACTTGGACCTCATCTCTATCAGCTAAACATAGTCAAAAGTCATATGCATGGTTTCACACTCGAGGAGCTTAATTTATGTCCAAATTTAAATTTAAATCAAAATAAATAAATGTAAATGATTTCTTTCTTTCTTTTTAAGATTCACTCCAACAAGTAAATGGGTGGATTCCTTTCTTTTTTCCCAACGTTTTAGAGAGAGAATATGCAAAGTGCAACTATGGAGCGAGCTAAAACTGCAGGATATAATCTATTAAAGAATACATCAATCCTAAGTCTAAATTGATTATCATCGACTGATTTTTCCAACTGAAGTGAACTTTAAATTAACTTTTCTCAGTTTTCTGCCAAAATTTAGGTCCAAACTAATCTTCCGTGGTTGTCTAACTAACTTAGTTAGGTATGTTGGACCATTTGAGGAGACTTGTACGTGTTGATTCTGGAGAGTGAAGAAACTTGAAGAGGGTAGGTGTTGAAATTACAATTTCAAAGAATGGAAGATAAAAAGCATCAAAACACAGCTCTAAAAGGGTAACGTGGAGATGGCTGTCTAGCGATGAATATCAAAAGATGTCAACAAAGTTAAAGAAACAATTTGATGTTTCAGATTTGAAGAGGTTAAGATGATGATAAAGGAGAATCCAGATGTTCCAAAAATAGGTCTCCTATTACAGTCATTAAACCAGCAGGTTGGTTAGTCTGATCTCCTCAGGCCACAACCCAAACTCTTCCCCTCTCCCACCCCAAAAGGGCGGCCTCCCTCTCGTTGTATTGATATAAATTGAAAACATTTATATATATTCGAATAGTTGAATTTCGTTTAATTCGTAACTTACGAGTCAGTTCAAGTTGAAATTTTTTATAAAGCTCGATAATTCAGACTTTTTTAAAATTAGTTTGGCTCAGTGAATTCTCTTAACAACCTTATCTCCTGTTTATGACAACAATGCACTCATTCTTACACCTTTTGTAGACCAATATATTCCTGATAGAAATTGACATTTTCTTCGAGGTCCACCATATCAAGTATAAAACTTCTCTACTTTTCTTGGGTATGAGAAAATGTATTCAAACGATGATTTCAGTTGAGCCGATATTTTAAGTCATCTACGAGTGAGAGTATATTCGGGCACGAGACTTGGCACAATATAAATCTATTGACCCAAAAGGCATGGCGGAACCTGGTAGAAGAGCATTTATCCATCAGAATCTCCGTTGGTAACACAATTTGTAGGGTGAGTAACCAATAGGATTACAGAAACAATCATATAGACTATGTAACTTCACAGTACAATAACTCAATTTAGACAAGGATAAGCATAAACTCAAGTAAGCTAAATCATAACCCAGAGGGAAAAATGGACAAAAACTACGCACTAGTTACTATTTGATTAAATCTGCTGGAAGTGGAAATACAAGTGAATTCTTATACTGATTAAAAAAACAAGTGAATTCTTATAATGAACGTAACAGTACCTTTAAACATTGACTTCTCTCTCCTCTATCTCTCTCCTCGGATGTTGTTTTTGCCTCTGATGTACAACATCACCTATGTAACAACATGACGACCACAACATACAAACTCTCACCCACATATTTGTGGCAACGCCATTTTTCAGTGCCACAAAAAGAATTTGAAGATATTTCTGGAGAGAACAAGTATTTGAAGAGATTTGAAAATAAAAACTTCATATTTAAGTTACATTGTGCAATGTTATATTACAGAACAGTTTGCTCTACAGCACAGAGATTACAAAATTGACATGCGCACTGATAGATGCTGGCTTCTGGACAAGGATTTTTCAAAGCCTTCGTTTTAACTTAAAAACTGACCATCTTATGATGAAAAGTGAGATTGATTCACTTGTCCCTTGGTGCAGGTACGAGACATATTCTACAATCCTCGTCAAAGAGTGGGGAACATTCGGATTTCTTATCCTAAATCAGATGTCCTATTTTCATCATCAAAAGAAAAATCAATGAATTTCTAAAATCCTTTTATTTTTATAATCTTTGTGTGCACACACACACACACAATACCCACAGCTCCTGCACCTGCACCTGAATGGGTAGAAAACGATTCACCCATGCCCAGTCTAACATCCCACTGGTCCCCATGTATAAAAAAAACTGAAGATTTTGAGCTATTACTCATCTCATGACTGAATATGGAACCCAATCAGATTAAAAAAAAGAGACAGAGAGTGATTTGATTCAGTGAAAAAGCTTATTAATAATAGTTCTATTTTACTCATTGACAAGGAATGTATATTTGTTCTTGTTCAAACCTGTCTCACTCCAAGAGCAGCTTGCAGAGGAGTCAAGGTATCATAAGGGTACCTGCGACACCAATACAACATATATAGAGCACAAATTCAGACCTTTGCAGTCACTGTTTCCCACAGTACAATTGCAAAACTGAATACATCTGCCTTCTGATCATATGGCTGGTGGTTTGTTTATGATCCAGTTTTTTATGTCATGTGATGAAAGAGCATTTGGAATAAGATTCACGATTCTACCACTCCCACAATTGGAATTAAACAACTTATTTGCACCATTAATTCACAATTGAAAAAATTATACATCCTCGACATTGTTACGGTGGAAATAAATATGATACTGAATTATGTGTCGGAAGTATCACATGAAAATTGATGTATTCCCAGTCAATATTGGCATCCACCTTCTTATATTGGTAGGATCTATTAGAGCGAGGACATACTAGATGGGTCCCCCTATGACAGATATATTCACTCGACAGGTTTGGTTCTTCGATTCTTGATTGAGCTCTGTTGTTGTTCTTGATTTTTTTTGCTAATTTATATTATAGTTTTGTTCATTCTTCGTTTGTAATCTGCTAGACTTGACTGTCTATTTTATGTGATAATAAAAGTACTTAGCCTTCGAAAGTGGATGTAGGCTAACTGGTTCTCAATCAATTAGCTGAAAACCACTTTCAATATATGGAGTTTTCTATGTTCTTGATCCGTAAAGAACTCACGTATTATTTCATATACATTGTTTTGTTCACTCCTTTTTTAATAGTTCATCGTTGTTGATATAGAATTAACTTTAAAAATCTATGCTATAAGTTTGAATCATATTATGTCTGTCTAATCTGTAAAGAATCATAAATTAGGTTATTTATGGTGAAAATAAATATACTAATTAGCCGAAAAAGATGGTGGTCTTTTATTTGAAAAACAAATGTTCGAAGTACCCATTGTAAATGACCTCATATGTCCGAATCTGAATTACACTTCTACCGGATATCTCTTGAGATAAATGATTTACTCAACTCCAATCTACGTTGAAATGAGATTGATCAACGATGAAGAATGATGGGAACGTTGGGCAGATGGTTGAGTAACACATGCCATACTGAAAAAGTGCAATAATCATAATAATGATTGTGCTTCCCACTTAACCTATAATATTTCTACTACTCAACCAAGCGACAGAAATTATATCCATAATCAGCAGTCTTCATTTTGGAATCCGGCAACGCCAAAATCTGCAACCTTAACACCAAAAGAAAGAAAAAAAAAACTTAATTATCCTCTGATTAAACTACAGTATTCGAATTGTACATATATTTTGAAGGCTCCAACGATATATTGATACAAAATAATGTAAACCATTCAAATCCATGACAAATGAACAATATAACAATTACCTCCACAATCAGCTCTATTTAGAATACTAATGTGATGGATAAGGTTGCTGAGAAATAACTTTGTTGAGTTATTTTATTGAATAAACTATGTGTAGTTAATTTTGAGTTATTAAGTTTCCCATATTTATAGGAACTAGAATTGTTTATATATATATGCGTGTAATGAATCATGTACTCAAACCTCTTATGGGGAGATCTGTTGTCGTCTATTTTGAAGATATATTAATCTATAGTAAGTAAGACTGAAGAAAAGCATCACACACGCCTTTGCGAGAAGTCCTAATCATCCTGCAAACGGATAAGCTATTTATTAATTTTAAAAAGTGCAATTTTGTCGTTCAGAAATTATTGTTTCTCAAATTTATTATTGATGTAAACGACGTATAAGTTGACGAGGAAAAGATCAGGGCCATCAGAGAATGGCCTACGCCAAAATCAATCACTAAGCTGAGAAGTTTTTTCGGATTGGCCAATTTTTATCGACAGTTCATTAAGCATTTCAGCTCCATTGCAGCACCTCTCACTGATTGTCTAAACAAGGGAAAGTTTTTGTGGACAGAATAAGCCGAAAAATTTTTGTGGACAGAATAAGCCGGGACGAGTTTCGTGTTGCTAAAGGAGAAGCTTTGTACAGACCCAATATTAGCTCTTCTCGACTTTGATAAAATATTTGAAGTTAATTGTGATGCAAGTGGTGTAGGTATTGTGATGCAAAAGCTGTTTTATCTCAAGAAAAATGACCAATTGCATTTTTCAACGAAAAGCTGAGTTAGGCTAGAGGTACGTGGAACACCCACGATAAAGAATTTTATGCAGTGTTACGCGCTTTGCGAACGTGGGAACATTATCTGGTCGAAAAGGAGTTCGTTTTATTTTCTGATTGCGATATCCTCAAACACTTAAACAATTAGATCCGGATTAGCAAAAATATGCATGCAAGATGAGTTCAGTTCTTACAAAATTTCTTGTTCAAGCCACAACATAAGTCCCAACAAGGTCGAGCCGCGGCCCAGCATCGTCCTCTCTGATGCTGACCGCTGGTTCTTTGGCGGATTTTTTATTCCTTTCTAACTAAACTTTATTCCAAACATAGAAACTCTCGTAAACATTCAAAGTATGATTTTTCATCAACAATAAACATGTTTAACATCCAATCGTTTTATATTTACAATAAGATTATCTTATTCACAACAACAAATCAAGGAGGAAATTTTTATTGGAGCATACCTCTGAACTTTTAAGCAGACTATAACCCATCCTACAGCTTTTTCTCTGAAGTATGGTTATAAACCTTTCAAACAAAAAAATAATTTCCTCGTGTAAAAATTCAAACTCCGTCGAACGATTTCGAAAGAAGAAGTTCACCATTTTATTCCCCTACCTTCAGAAACCCTTCTTTCCCCATCTATCCAATCCAAATCACTGAGGAATTAATATCATATTAATGCAACTTATAAAGACAATAACCAACACAACATGCTAAATCTCATCTATGATGCGCACTCTTAATCCTATTAACTCTAACTCAAATCTCTATCATTAATAGCTATCCTAAACCTAATGCTTTCATCCCGTTTTCTAGATTCTTGAAGCGGGAAGTTAGTAACCACTTGTTTTGATCTTTACAGCCATGCCGGGATGCAACCTGCTCAACAAGAATCATAACGCAGGTTCTAATATTCTCACAACCAAACATGCATTTGAAAACGCACAATAAAATTAAGCGTGCAGTTAAAACTACACTACAAATCAAATCACAAGGCTAACAAATTTCAAATTAACACCCACAAATAACTTTGCAAATCTCATTCATGAATTTATTCCAAATATATTTCTATCACCTAAGTTAGTACACTTCAGCATGTATTAACCATCCCACACGATTAATTCTTACGACCTTAATTTCCATTACGAGGTTGATCGATTACTCATGTTCACACACTTCCTATGCTCTATATGGTGCATGTTTGCTTAAAACACTTGTTGCTCAAGTCTAATATCAAATCATATCATACATGTTCTGTGTAAAAAATGTATAGTTGGATTGATTCAAAACTAATTACAGTGCAGTTATCTCCATCTCAATTGCACTATTATTTAGGTAGAGTTATTGTTATGCATCTACTTATATGCATATGATGATGATTATTATGCAAACAAACACCTTATTCATCCTAATCTCTAATTGCATTAGTCGAGATTAACCCAAAATGCACGTGTTGTAGTAAAAATCCATATCCATTGAGCCACATAACACTGTTCAATTTACAGGCTGTTGTAGTAAAAAATCCATATCCATCTACTTATAGGCTGGATTGAAAATGCACGTGTTGTGGTAAAAATCCATATCCATCTACTTTATAGGATGGATTCAAAAAACAGCACTACTGGGACGAATTGAAAACTTAGTGGAGAAGAATTCTTTTTTTATGAATGGGCCTCAGATTGGCTTGCTAAATCAGAAAATTAGTGGGCTGGGCTCTGAATAAGGGGATTCAAGTATTGAAGCAAATATACATTTATCATATGAGCTTGAAGTCGGATCACCTCGCTTTAGCACTAGAATCTACTGCATAAGTAGTGCATAAGCTTCCCGAGATTCTTTAATTGCCTCCTCCATTTCATGATCTGTTTGAGTAATAGTAAGGAAATATCGTCCCTCTACTTTGGAAGTTTTAGGACGGTGCTTTGCCTTTAGGGGAAGTAATGTGAACTTCGTCATGTCCTTCTCCAATTTATAAACATTATCTCTGCCTACATGTTGAGCGTTTACGTCAAACTGCCACGGTCTACCAAACAGAAGGTGACATACATCCATATCCACGATGTCACAGTATACTTCATCTGTATATTTACCGATCAAAAATTATACCTTGTAGCATTCTTTCACTTGAATCTTCTCGGCTGCCTTGATCCATCCAATTGAATACGGGATATGGTGTTTTTCTATTTGTAATTGTAAAATCTCTACAGCTTCTTTGCCGATAATATTCTCGCAACTACCATTGTCGATGATCAAGTTAAAGAGTCGACTATTAATAGTGCATTTGATGTGAAATAATTGATGTCTCTGGAAGCAATCTTCATGCTTAGGAGTGAGCATCAATCTTCGAATACATGGAGATTCCGTCAGAAAAAATGGTGAAATAAGTGGTCTGCCGATTAAAAGGCGGAGCTTCTACATGGTGGGAAAGACTACAAAACAGGTGCTATCGGGAAGGCAAACAACCTATTAGAACATGAGGTCGGATGAAGCAATTATTACGGGCAAATTTCTTACCCCCTGATTATGATCAGATCCTCTTCCAACAATATCAACATTGTCATCAAGATCAGAAAACTGTGTATGATTATACAGCTGAATTCATGATATTGGCAAAGAGGAATGACTTACGAAAAAGTGAAGGGCAGCAAGTAGCTCGATACTTGGATGGGTTGACACCCCATATTCGAGGGATTTGCAATGATAACTTGGTATATCTACTATACCACCATTAAAAGAAAATATATGTCTATGATTAACTAAATTGTGGGCTTATCGATTTTTCTCTCATGTTAAAAACTAAGAATACGAAAGTATTCATTCTTCGTTTCATTTTTCAAAATACTTCAATTGGTATATGTAAAAAATAGACTAATTTTGCAGCTTTTTGTTCAATTTTTTGTGGGGTCAAATTCTTCTCATTACAAGCCAAAGGAATGGCCCCCGGGCCTCTGATTTCTATATAAAGGACACGATGTGCATAAATACCCTCTTTCACTTTGATTCTGATGGATTGAACGTCTTTTATAAGAAATTGGAGGAAAATGTGACGATCCGAAGATTTTATAAACTATTTTCTGCACTATTTAATTTTATTCGAATTTTCTTAATCATTAGTTATTTATTTTGAGTTGTATTCTGAATAGATGACATTTTTTGAAGGATTATTCAAGATTTTGGCAAATTAGGGTTTCTCTCTGGAAAGTTTTTTCTTGTTCTTTCTGCATCCCACTGCGTCAGTAGGAAAGATGATGCCTATATGAATAAGCAAATACAGTCATTGAGAGAGAGAGAGAGAGAATTAAAGGAAGATGTTTATCTGAACAAGTCACTCCTAAGAGAGAGATGGTTCCTATATGAACAAGTAATAAAAATAACTCATTATAGTTTCTTGAGAGAGAGATGTTAGGAGGAACACAGATTTTTAGAGAAAGAAAAATAAAGTGAAAATAAGAGAACTTAAGAAAAAATTATTTTATTAAAATCCTTTGCATATTAACTTGATATTAAATGCTTAGACACAGACATATCAATACATGAATTATTTATTTAACGTAATACATGTAAGAACACTCAATGAATCACCTAAATAAATGAACCAATATACCTATATATACATGGATCTCAACTCTTTAGGTAACTCTTTGAAAATACGTTGACTTTAATCAAAATCATATTTAAAATATATATTAACCAAAATTTATTATTTGAATTAAACTTATATTTTCTACATCTTTCTTTACGTTCAATTCCTTATAATTTCGAACATCATCCTTAGTTTGCTAAAAGTGTCATATTAGAGAGGCTTCGTAAAGATATCAACAACTTGATCATCATTCCTCATATACTTCACTCTTCGCAATGTAATCACGAAAGAAATGATATCTCGTATTTATATATTTGCTTCAATCATGAAATACAGGATTCTTCATCAATGCTATAGCTGATTTACTGTAAGCAAAAATCTTTGTAGCTTCTTGAAAGTTATAGGATCAACTTTTTATCCTTCCTCATTTTTTTATAATTTTACTCCGCATGCCACAATAATGTTTTCAAACTTACAATTTTCTATTTTAAACTTCTTTAAAACCTCTTTTGCAAAACCTTTTTTAGATATACAAATATCATCATCTCCTTGATGGATCAATATCTATCGTCTCAAATTCATTGGTCATTGTTTCCTTAAATTTTTCGTACATACTTGAAGCATTCGAAGTAAAAATTAAACCATCAACATAAAAGGTTTTTCTGTGACAGAAGTTTTCGCCCATTTGTGACACTAATTTGTATGGACTGTCTTTGAATTCTAGAGTATCTCGTAGGTGGATGATGAGTGATTCGTGTAGAGCTTGTTTTGGTTCATGGATGTGAACTTGTAGAGATAGTTTGAGTAGCTCAGACCAGACCCGAATTCGAACACTATCCGACCGTTGTAGAATCAGTAGGTTTGACCGGGATAGACAAATGATCGATCTGGCCTCATTCTCATGTCTGTCGTCGGCACTTTAACGAATTCTTGTGGATACCACGTGACTGGCAATCTCCCCCCTACGTAACAATGACAGAAAACTACATGAAAGACAACACTTATATCTACATTGAAAACTTGAGTGCAACGGACCTGGATTGTGGTAACCAAATAAGATAGATCTGCAATGGTTGTTCCTCCAGCTTCGCCAGGATAGCCAGCCCACAAGATGCTTCTGATTTTCGGATCACATTTCGCAAAAGATATGTCGACTGGACCTCCACAAAGAAGCACCAAAACGATTGGCCTCTTGGCCACTTGAGCAACACTCTTGATGAGCTCAACTTGCATACCAGGAAGCCTCAAATTCGTCCAATCATGCGCCTCTCTCTCCTGAGTTTGGTCCAAACAAATGAACATCACCACATAATCCACCCTTTTTGCAGCTTCCACCGCCTCTTGATCATCGGAGAAGAACACTTAACGGCTTCACAACCAGGCTGAAATATCGTGTTAGGAATGAAAGCCTCTTAGAGCCTGCAATGGAGTCACAGATTTGCAAGGAATGCCGTAATAGTTTGCGGAGAATTGGCATTGGGGCCTATCACAGTAAGGGAAAAGGCTCTAGACTTGGGAAAGGGAGGAAGTTTTGGCATAGTTTTTGAGAAACACAATGCCATTTCTAGCAGCTTCAAGAGCTAGATTTTGATGCTCTTTCGAACAAACACGGTCTGGACCGATATAACCGAAAGGAAGCTTCTCTGGGTTGCCCTCAAACAGACCTAATCTCATCCGAACGGCAAACAGGATCTGAAGAGTTCTGTCTACTTGTGAAACTGCAACTTTTCTTTGCGCCACTGCTGATTATGTGTGCTTTTGCAAATAAGATCCACAGTTCACATCCATTCCTGTAAAACTTCTCTTTGTCATATACAATTTCACTTAAACCATCAAATCATTCTACATCCTTGCACATACTTCATAAGATTTCTTGACAATTTATCAAACACTTGGGCACAATGCAAATTGTGGGATGGGTCATAGGTTAGGACCACTGGGATGGATCATAGTTAAGACTTATGAGCATGCTGTCTGGTCTCCTATTCTCGTATTAGCATGCGCTTTGCCCAAAAAGTCATTAACCCATGCAAATCTGATCAAAAAGTGCATCTTATTCTAATAATTAATTATAAATTTACATTCTAATGGCCAATGATTGTTTTAATTATTTATACTATATTATATGACAAATAGATATAATGCTTTAAAATAAGGGGACCGGACACAGTACCGGCACTGAGGACCTCGGCGACGGCATCTTCTGGCGATTTAGCATATCCATAGCGACCGTGGATAATGGACACGGCATCACAGTCCGACGTAATGGACCTGATTATTTCCCAGCCAACAAAACAAAATACATTATTTCTGGCCGGAATGGAGGCGATCCGGGTGGTGGATAAAACAATTATTTTCTTGTTTTTACCCGGGAAATACCCACGCTCCTCTTGCAGTCTTTGACAGTAGGTTGAAATTTGCACAGCTGGGAACCCCATTAACGCGATTGTATGCGCACATTATTCCACTTGCTCTCCCCATCTTTATGCAGCTCTCGAATAGCGGTTGGTACGTGTCGGCTAAGTCTTGCTAGGTCACCTTTAACCAAGACTTTGCAGCGATTGGAATGTTTTTACTTTAATCGAGGAAGACTGATTTGGGACGATAATGTACTTCCTTTAGCATGGAACTTGAATCGATTGACGACGTTCCAATCGTCGAGATCGTAAGCTGTGAAATGTTTGCAGTAAGCGGAAGCTTGAAGGTGGCCGTTGAGATTTCCTCCGTCGAAGGAATCCCCTTGAACCACTCTTACAAACGCCACCGCGTATTTCCCGGTGACAGACGGATCGTCCCCTGGAGTTTCTTGGCCCCCTCCCCATCGTGGATCTCTGAATATGTTTATGGTCGACTCCCAAAATGTCAACCCCGTGGCTTGCCGGGCGTTATAGACGCCTCTCGCTTCAGTTCCGATGACCTAATTACAGTCGAAGAAGAAAGAAAACCGATGAACACATAGAATTAGAGTGAGCTCTCGTTTGGAGGGGAGTGAGTTCACCCACCTGTCCAATGCGATACCAGAGGTTGGAGTGGAAAGAAGGGGCGGTGAGAATGACTTGAGGGAAGCTCGTGGCGGCCGGAATGGCGCCGGAGAGCTTCCGACCACCATTCGTAGGCGGTGATGCCGAGACGGGGGATGGAGGGAGCCGAGTTGACGAGCTGGGAGATCTTCTCGTCCAATGTTAAGCGAGAGACGAGGTGCTTTGCTCTCAAGCTGATGGGTAGAGAAGCTTCACAGAATGCGTAAGAAGCAGTCTGAGAATTGGAGGAGTCGCAGGCAAATGGCGGAGTGGACTCAGATTGAAGAAGAAGAAGAAGAAGGAGATAAGGAGCATAGCCGGGAGGCCTGACAGTGTCAAGACAGAAGATTCTTCAGGCACAGACGCGAAGTCAGTAACATTAATGGTGGGTAGTAACGGACCCCGTGTCCCGAGAATCGGATCAGATTTTGGTCCGGTTTGGTCGCTTGATCACAGTCTGGTACACGGTGCATAGGTCAAAATCTCATCGGTTTCAGTCTGTTCTTCGGTCATAGCAAAAATTTCCAAAAAATCGAAACGAACTGCAAAATAAAAAAAAAAACAAAAAAATTGAGCCTTTCAATTTCATTCACTTTCAATCTTTCGCTCTTTCAATTTCTTGATTCTTTCTTTCATTTTCATGGAGTTCACCTCGCCTATCGAGTATCGTTATCTAGCTTGAGCTCTGTTCGGCTTTCAAAATTCTCTGTTCGCCTGTTGAATTTCTTGCTTCGTAGTTCATTATTCGCCAACTTGTCTCGCCTCGCCCTCGCCCTCGCCCTCGCGCTCGCGCTCCTGCTCCGATTCACGGAAGACTGAAGTCGACAATCTTCTCTTCTTCCATCTGCATTCCATCTTGACGACAGCATCTCCCGCTCGGCAGTTAGCAGTCACTTATTCACTGAACTGTAGGTATGAAAAATTATTTGTGATTTATTTTACTTAACTCGTTCATTGGTGATTTATTTTTGAATTATCAATTATTGATATTTTTTGTATAAACTTTGAATATGTATGCAAAATTGTATGGTGAAATGGAAATTAGATTGTAATTAACTATTTAATTAGATTTACTATTTAATTTAGATTTTGCATGGTTTAGACTTTTCACGTTGAATTTAGTTAATCATAGATAATAGAATTATGTTTATCAAATTTAATTTTAAATATTGAATCGTTGAATTAAATTTATTAATTTATTAGGTTAATTATATTTTTCATTTTGATTAGAATCAAAATTGATAAGTTTTATTTTATTATTTAATTTTACGTAAAAAAACAAATTTATAATGAAAGAAACAAGGACCAGACTAAAATTTTTGGTCCGGTCCGAATCTCCCAAGAACAATTTTGAGAATGGAGAAAAAATTCATAAATCTTTAGTCCAGTTTTGATATGGGCTCGGGATCGGATCGAACCCGCCCTTGCCTAGTGCTAAGTACCATATAAAGAAGAATGTGGGGGTAAAATCGTCCTAAAAAATATGGGCTATTCCACCATTGATCTAATCCAGAGAAATAGGAAGATTGCCGAGAGAGAGAGAGAGTGGGACCAGGGAGTATTTAAAGTTGAGAAGACATTTTTATTTAAAAAAAAATGAAAAATAATTTAATTAAATAATAATGGAGTGGACAAGGTAGTTCGATTTTATTAGGCAAATAATATTTCTACTTGTGGGCACGCCATGATGTTATCCTTACCTTGGACAACACGTCACTACCCCCAAATTAATAAATACCCTGTCCTAATATTTTAGGAAATTCTTTTTTATTATCTAAATTTCAATTAAATTATAATTGCAGAAGTGACAAATTATGATTTATTTAAATAACTAATAACTAATATAATAAATTATAAATATTTAAATTTTTATATTAATTTTAATTTATTTATGTCGATTATTTTTTGAGATGTAATAAATAAAGAATGTTATGGAAGAGAATTATATCAGATCAAACTAAGTATTTTAGTCTGACGACTTTGTTATTATAATAAAATATAAATGTTATTAAAAAAATAATTTAATGATATTTACATTTTTTTAGAATGTTATTTGAAAAATGTTATATTATTTCTTACACCTTTTCAAGCAAAAAAGTTGTCGAAGATTTGATGATACTGGTCGGTAGAGTGGGGTAGAAGGTTAAAGGTAGGGACCAAACACGAAGGTCCGACAATGAAATTCCCACGTGAGCACTTCCCAAAACGAAGACAAAATTTAAAATTGGGTTGATTTAGTCTCCATCTACATATATTAATATAGTTTTATCATATAAATTTAAACTATAATTTTTATCTCATAAATACTTATTGATTGGCGTAATAATTAAATTTATTGTAAATAATTAAAATAACATCTTAAATTGCACCAACACGTGAAGAACATGTCAACGTAAAAACATAAAAAATAGACTTCAAAGTAAATTTAGCATTATTTGGATAAATATAAAATTTTTAACTTATTTTTGGAAAAAAATAGAGAAGATTTATCTACTTAGTTTATGAATGTGGATCGGGTCATTTTCACTTGTCGGTTTGGGCCTGCCTATAGTGTCAATATTTATTGAGTAGCGTTTAAACGAACCCATTTGAATACACACCCGATCCAACAGCCCATCACCAATAGGGGTGAGCATGGTTTGGTTTGGGTCTTGGAAAAACCAGAACTGGACCACCAAAATTGGTTTCAAAATTTTGCACCAATAAGTCCAGAAAATTTTCCAGAATCAAATTAGAACCAAACATAACCGGTTCTGCTCTAAATATATCCGGTTTTACTTCTAAATCTGGTTTTTTTTTTTTAATTTTTGTCTCATTTATAGGAAAAAAAAAATCAATACTAAACTGAAAGAGTTAATCTGAAAACATTAAATTGTTTACTGTTATATAATTTCATAAGAAAAAAATAACTATTTTGAACAGGAGTCACATAAAATATAAGAGTTAGACAAGACCATTAGATGTCCGACATTAGTGTGCAAAAAGAAAGATGTGGCCAATCTTCAGACCTGTCCTTTGTTAATGAGGTGATTTATCTGCATGTGCCATAAATTAGTTAAGAAAGTAGAGATGCATACATAAACTTCTCAAACTATAAAATTGAATTCCTTTAAATCTTTCACATTGGCTCCTTATAAGAGTAATTCTATTTGGAAACCTTAAAAAATGTTATTTCGCTCAAACGAAAGTTTACTTCTTAAGGTTTATCATTTCAAATAAAAGAATGATGGTTGACGAGTCTAAGATAGAGGAAATAAGAGATTGGCTTACTCCCAAAGGGATTATGGAAGTTCGAAGATTCCATAGATTAGCCTTATTTTATCGAAGATTCATTAAAGACTTTAGTACAATTATGGCTCTATCACTGACTGCACAAAGAAAGGGAAGGACTTCATTTGGACTGAAGAGTGCCAACACAGTTTTGATAAAATTAAATAAAAACTACGCCAGTCTCCAGTATTAGCACTTCTTAATTTCAGTAAAGTATTTAAAATCAATAGTGACGCTTCAGGAGTTGGAGTCGGAGCAGTCCTTATGCAAGAAGGCAAGACCTTTTGCCTATTTTTGTGAGAAATTTAAAGAGCCACCATCAACTACTCCACGTATGATATGGAATTCTATGCTATCATACGTGCAATTGAACAATGACAACACTATTTACTGTCTAAATAATTTATCATACACACGGACCATAATTTATGGATGAAAGGATGTACTGAATAGTAATTTGGTCCAAATAATTTATCATACACAAAAATAGTAGCTTTTAAGAGCTAGCATTGGCAAGAAGCTAAGAGATTGGAACATCCAACTCCCGTACTTAGAATTTGCATATAATAGGAGTATCCATTCCACCACAAGAAAGATTACATTCGAAGTGGTCTATGATTTAAACCCCCTTATACCATTGAACCTTATACCCCTTCCTGTAGCAGACATCGTAAACCCAAAAGGAGCTAACAAGGCAGAACAAGTTAAGCAGATGCACGAAATGGTTAGGAAAACCATCAAGAAAAGAAATGAAGCATTTGCTAAACGAGCTAACAAGGGATGTAAGGAGGTAATTTTCAAGGAAAGTGACTCAGTATGACTTCATCTAAAGAAAGAACGTTTTCCTAATCAAAGAAAATTCAAGATGCTCTCAAGAGCAGATGGTCCCTTCAAGATTGTTGAGTGCATTAATAATAATGCGTACAGGTTAGAACTTCCAGGCCACTATGGTAGAGGGTTTAGCCACCTTCAACGTGCAAGACCTCTCACCCTACATTGAAGAAGAAGAAGAAGAAGAGATAGAGAGTATTGATTCACTAGATTTGAGGTTAAATCTTCTCTCACCCGGAGAGGATGATATACCTCATAGGCTTATAACAAGGTTTCAAACCAAGACACATTTATTATCTACTCTTTTTACTGACAAATCTACTATTTTTGTAAGTGATGGGCTTATTAACGACTTGAACTGGAATCTGGACGCTCAGGATAAAGACAAGTCCTTGCATGTGCTCACCTGGGACGTAGTAGCCAAGACTTATCAAGAGAAAATTTGTCTTCCCGAAGACAATCATTTGTAACTGTGAACCTTATATTTTGTTTTCGTTTATTTTATTTTGGCAAACACTAGGCCTCTTGTTAAATTTTTAGCAACTTTATAAGCCTTAAATTATGCACGCATGCATAGGCATTTAAGTTAAATTAGTGGTCAAGACTATGACCCACGGATTTATAAGGAAATGTTCGGTCTCTCTCTCTCTTATCCGCAATCTTCACCAAATAAACTCGATCCGTGACAACTCAAAGGTGCACTAAGGAAACAACTTAAATTGGGGGGAGCTTTCATCATCACACTCAAAGTTGGTTGTACTAAACATCAATCCAATAAGAAGCTCTCTTGAATGCTCGATCCCTCTTTTCTCCAAAAGGGCGCTCAACTCATCATTTAAATTCACCAATTAAGCCCGATCCATACAATCGAATGACGCAGTTTTTCTTCTTCAACATTTGAATTTCACAGCTTATTATCTCCTTAAGGACTCGAGGTAAATTACAATGCAAGGAACTCTCATAAACGGTTGAAGATTGGAGGAGCATCCTCACCCGCAGCCGAGATCTCTCCACATCTTCTTTTCTTTATTTTCTCAAAGCTAGACCATTAGTTATTCTAGGATATTAAACCATTGTTATTGGATTTTGTACGCACCTTTTTCATATCAATAAAATATCGGCGTGTTTTTCTTAAGTCTCAAAAGCATCGGCTCTAAAGGTAAGCATCAGTGGTTATTGATTGATTGGAATTGTAGCTTCCATTACTTCAAGTTAATTGGTGGCTCGTAGTTCTTATCAACATCTTTCTTCTCCAAATCTTTGGTGGTTGGAAAATAGTAGGAAAGATGAACACCATAGCCCAAGTACTATTGTCACTCTCCTTGAAAAGTGTACATCCCCCGGAAGTGCTCAAGTTGCTTACTGAACTGGTCATGAGTTTTCTCTTGCATAACTTTTGTGTTTCTTCTTATATTTGCACATTATTTTTAGAGTTTATTCATGACTCATCATTTAAGATCTCCTCCAATTTTCACATCATTTGAATTTATTTTTGATATATTTTGTGACTAATAAATTGAGGTGTTTATCAGATTTAGCTGAGAAGCACTAAACTTTGGATTTTGAGTTGTTTAACATGTGATTGCAGGGTTGAATCATATCATTTTTCCTTTCCCTTCGAACACTAACAATATAACTAGACATAGGGGAAATCTCTTCATTTTGATTTTCATTTGTATTTTTTGTTTTCATTCTATAAAATACAACAATTAATCAAATCATTAATCAATTAGTACCCAAATTAAACAATCTAATAAATATCTAATAATTCCAACAAAAATGACCAAAGTTTGATGGTTTAACTTCAACATTCAGTCTTTTAAACTTTAATGATTAACATGATAACAAAATAATGGCAAACACAATAAGAACACTTAATATATGATGTTGTAAACTTTAATAACCATAAATAGAATGATTTATAGCAAGTTTTAATAACTATTAATAAGTAGATTAAGAACCAATAATTGACGAAATAACAACCGCTTAAGTCTTTAAAACCTTCAATAAACAACAGCAAAAAGAAATAACACAAAACATTAACACTAACAACAATTTGTTAATTTTCTGATTTAAAACATGCTCTCCTTAGCTTTCATTCAAACGGTCTATAAACCAACTTCACCAAATAAAACAATACATGATGGAGATTCGAGACACAATAACATGCTATAAAATAAACTGAAATACAATTAATAACATAGGTTAAACTACCTAAATAACTATGCAAAAAAATCGACACAAAAACAGGGCGTAGATTCGACCAATAAACAAAACATTCAGTTAAGAGAAAAAAATAACCAAACATGTGGTTCAAATCTACAGTCCGAGAGGCAACAACAGCGACTTCGACGAGACACGACAAGGGTTAGAGAAGGCGACTAGCGAGCGAAATGCGATTGTGCGAACACCAAATAGTGAAGGACGAAGGTGAAACTTCAAAGTTTTAAGCTAGCTTGCTTACTTAACAGATTTAATGGTCCAAGTCTAGAATCGAACTGAAAATTTCAATTATGAAATAACATACTCGACATCTGTTTATTTTTTATGAGAACCAAACTAAATAGTTTGGATTCTAATCGGTCTTGTTCACCAAACGGACTGGGGGCCCCATCCCCATCAATTAGGAGAGTTCATTAAATTATTTACGTATGAACTTAATTGAGGTAATAACGTAATTATACGAAAGACATCTTGACTGTTAAGTCAATTTGACTGTGTTTCTATTGGACAACCACCGCCATAAGTCTATGACTGCCACTCGCTTCCATCGAAGCTCTGAACAAAAAACCAGAGGATGATACTTTCGGGCCGCCCGGCAATGGTCCTTGTCTTCTTCTTCTTCTTCCTCCTTCAGTCTGAGTCCACTCCGCCATTTGCCTGCGACTCCTCCAATTCTCAGACTGCTTCTTACGCATTCTGTAAAGCGTCTCTACCCATCAGCTTGAGAGCAAAGGACCTCGTCTCTCGCTTAACATTGGACGAGAAGATCTCCCAGCTCGTTAACTCGGCTCCCTCTATCCCCCGTCTCGGAATCCCCGCCTACGAATGGTGGTCGGAAGCTCTCCACGGCGTCGCCAATGCCGGTCTCGGAATCAAACTCTCCGGCGCCATTCCGGCCGCTACGAGCTTTCCTCAAGTCATTCTCACCGCCGCTTCTTTCGACTCCAGCCTCTGGTATCGCATCGGACAGGTGGGTAAACTCACTCCCCTCCAAACGAGAGCTCACTCTAATTCTATTTGTTCATCGGTTTTCTTTCTTATTCGACTGTAATTAGGTCATCGGAACTGAAGCTAGAGGCGTCTACAACGCCGGGCAAGCCACGGGGATGACATTTTGGGCGCCGAACATAAACATATTCAGAGATCCACGATGGGGACGGGGGCAAGAAACTCCAGGGGAAGATCCATCTGTCACCGGGAAATACGCGGTGGCGTTTGTAAGAGGGGTTCAAGGGGATTCCTTCGACGGAGGAAATCTCAACGGCCACCTTCAAGCTTCCGCTTGCTGCAAACATTTCACAGCTTATGATCTCGACGATTGGAACGGCGTCAATCGATTCCACTTCGATGCTAAGGTAAGTTCAGTATCTTCCCAAATCTTTAACTACTTGAACAGTCTTCCTCGATTAAAGTTTAAACACTCCAATCGCTGCAAAATCTTGGTTAAAGGTGACCCAGCAAGACTTAGCCGACACGTACCAACCGCCATTCGAGAGCTGCATAAAGATAGGGAGAGCAAGTGGAATAATGTGCGCTTACAATCGCGTTAATGGCGTCCCCAGCTGTGCAGATTTTAACCTACTGTCGAAAACTGCAAGAGGAGCGTGGGGATTTCACGGGTAAAAAAGCAGGATAAACAATTGTTTATCCACCACCCATATCGTCTTCATTCCGGCCAGAAATAATGTTTTTTGTTTTGTTGGCCGGGAAATAATCAGGTACATTACGTCGGACTGTGATGCCGTGTCCATCATCCACGATAGCTATGGATATGCTAAATCGCCGGAAGATGCCGTCGCCGAGGTCCTCAATGCCGGTACGGTACTGTATTATAAATGATTAAAATATCATTTCCATAGAATATAAATTTATAATTAATTATTAGAATAAGGTTCACTTTTTGATTAGATGAGCATGGGTTAATGACTTTTCGGGCATAACGCATGAGAATGTGAGAATGGCAGACCAGCTGCATGCTCATAAGTCTTAAATATGGTCCATCCGAGTGGACCTAACCTGTGACCCATCCCACGTCTACTATATTATTTTTAAAATACTTTTTAATTATTATTTATGTTATTAAAATAATATTTATTATATTAATTGTATCAATAAAAAATAATAATAATAAAAATAAGATATACTGCAAATTTGACGCAAAAAAAAAAAAAAAAATCACAAGCATAGACATTGCGAATTATGCTGAATTTGTAAAGTAAAAAATTCTGATACTGGAGTTGAGGTCGGGGGGACCCGGACGAAAACTGGATCATTAAATTCTGCAATTTGCATTGTGGCCAAGTGTTTCATATATTGTGAAGAAATCTTATGAAGTGTAAGGATGTAGAATGATTTGATGGTTTAAGTGAAATTGTAGCTGACAAAGAGAAGTTTTACAGGAATGGACGTGAACTGTGGATCTTATTTGCAAAAGCACACCAAATCAGCAGTGGCGCAAAGAAAAGTAGCAGTTTCTCAAGTAGACAGAGCTCTTCAGAACCTCTTCGCCGTTCGGATGAGATTAGGTCTGTTCAACGGCAACCCAAAGAGGCTTCCTTTCGGTTATATTGGCCCAGACCGTGTTTGTTCGAAAGAGCATCAAAATCTAGCTCTTGAAGCTGCTAGAAATGGCATTGTACTTCTCAAAAACTATGCCAAACTTCTTCCTTTTCCCAAGTCCAGAGCCTTTTCCCTTGCTGTGATAGGCCCCAATGCCAATTCTCCGCAAACACTTCTCGGAAATTATTACGGCATTCCTTGCAAATCCGTGACTCCATTGCAGGCTCTGAGGGGCTTCATTCCTAACGTGATATTTAAGCCTGGTTGTGAAGCCGTCAAGTGTTCTTCTCCGACGATTAACGAGGCAGTGGAAGCTGCAAAAAGGGTGGATTATGTGGTGATGTTCATGGGTTTGGACCAAACTCAGGAGAGAGAGGCGCACGATCGGACGGACTTGAGGCTTCCTGGTATGCAAGTTGAGCTCATCAAGAGTGTTGCTCGAGTGGCCAAGAGGCCGATTGTTTTGGTGCTTCTTTGTGGAGGTCCAGTCGACATATCTTTTGCGAAATATGATCCGAAAATCGGAAGCATCTTGTGGGCTGGCTATCCTGGCGAAGCCGGAGGAACAGCCATTGCAGATATTTTATTTGGTTACCACAATCCAGGTACGTTACACTCAATTTTTCAATATAGATACAATGGTTGTCTTTTATGTAGTTTTCTGTCATTATTTACTAAAATAAAAGGAATAAAGGCTAAGGTGGAATTTCATCTACGAACTAGTAATTAGGGATAGTAAACTATTTTTGCAGATAATGTTAGGTTTATCATCTAAATTTACACTCTAATTTTTATTTTCTGACGCGATGCTCGTCGATAGGTGTAATAATAGATTATATATAAATAGTTAAAAAGAGGAAATTAATTTTAACCATTATTGAGTGTCACAATTGGAAGTAAAATATAGAGCGTAAAATTAAAGAGTAAATTTAACATTGTTTATTTTTTTTAATAAAAATGCTCTTGTACTTTTGATCGTTAGTAAAATGACTAATATTTGATAAAATTAGTCAAATATTTAACTTTTTTCGCTTATACTTATTATTTTAACTTACATTATTTATCTTGATTTTTTTGCACACAGTTGATATGTCAATTGATTTCAAATATTAGAATCTAGTCCAGCTGAGATATGTGTTCAAAATCGATTGTGAAATGGAGTGTGTATGTGCAAAATTGACCCGAGTCAGGGTAACTAAAGTGAGTTAAAATAATTATTACAAGCAAAAAATGATATTTGACAAAAAACGACATTTGACAAATTTTATCAAGGCACCTGATTTATATATAACAAGTTATTAAGACAAATTTGGACTATCAATGGTCCATGTCTTGTGAGTTTATGAGGTAATTACACTTAGATCCAAATAAAATGAATGACAAATCTTGGTTCTGAAAGATTGCCATGTTCATTGTTATGCAGGGGCGAGATTGCCAGTCACTTGGTATCCACAAGAATACGTTAAAGTGCCGATGACCGACATGAGGATGAGGCCAGATCGATCAACCGGCTATCCTGGCCGAACCTACCGATTCTACAACGGTCGGATAGTGTTCGAATTCGGGTATGGTCTGAGCTACTCAAACTATCTCTACAAGTTCACATCCACAAACCAAGACAAACTCTACATGAATCACTCATCGACCACCTACGAAATACTCGAGAATTCAGAGATAGTTCGATACAAATTAGTGTCCGAAATGGGCGAAAACTTCTGTCGCAGCAAGAGCTTCGAAGTGATGATAGGGGTTAAAAACGACGGAGAAATGCCGGGCAAACATCCAGTACTGCTGTTTTTGAAAAAGGAGAGAGTTTCGAAGGGCGGTTCGATAAAACAGTTGGTCGGATTCGAGAGTGTGAGCTTAGAAGCAGGGGAAAGCTCTGAAATTAGATTTGTGTTGAGGCCATGCGAGGATGTCAGCAGAGCTAATGAAGATGGAGAGATGGTTTTAGAAGAAGGAACTCATTTCTTGGTGGTTGGAGACATGGAGCACCAAATAGACTTGTTTGTTTGACGGAGGAAACTGATTCTGAAAACTGGTTTTTCTGCAGACATGACCCAAAAACTGATCATGGAAACTGGTTTTTATTTAACAGCTATGTATCTCACTTGCATTATCGTATGGTAAGCGCATAAAATGTGAGTTTTATTTCCGAGTTTCTTGAATCAACGAGTGTACGTAATTTATTTTTATGAAAATAATATTTAATAAATGATTAAATAGTTTAAAAATAATTATCAAATTTAGCCAAATACAGACGTGGAATAAGTATAAATTAAAATACATAATTGAAAATTATTATCTTTTTTGTTAAAAAAAGACCAAATCTTGATATTTTTTTGAGCATAACAACAATTTTCTTTTTTTTTTTCAAATAGACTTCTAATTTCCACGTGGCTCCAAATAATTGGCCCACAAAACGGTACCGTTTTGGTATGGAATATCTTCAGTTTGTTCGAAGGTATGGTAAGGTGCGTCGTCAAGGTTGGCGCTAATATAGCTACCCACGTACAAATCAATAGAACCCTCCTACTACGTACTATTTAAATCTATTATTTAATTTAAATGTTTGTATAATCAATAAAACCGGACTGAAAATATTTGAAATTATTCTATAAGAAAAAATACACTAAAATGCTATCGATGGAGGGCAATGACAATTTAGATGTTAACGTATTTTTTTTATAAAAAAAACTTAATATATTAACTAAAAGTGACTCTGACCTTTATATTATTCTTTTCGTTAATAGGTGTTTGGACTTCCACAAAGCTCTATGAGTGTCTATTGCGATTCTACAATTGGAACTTCAAAAAGCTAGTGCATGGCACGGGGCTTTGCAGATTCTTTTAGACATCCGTTGCAAGAGTTTACCCCTTAAGTTTGAACATCCACAAAGTTAAGTTTGATAAACATTATCTCTGGTATGTGCTTCCTTTGTCGCTATTTACGACAATTTTTAATGATAATGTTTAAATTGTAACAATTGATACATTAAGCAATGTTTTATCGAAAAAAAAATAGATTAAGGGTATAGGAAATGTATTTTTTTGGCATATCAAGAAAGTGTAAGATCTCTCCATTATGATAAGGAACCAACGTTATTAACGAAAAAGAAAGTTTCAATCTTACTTCTCTACGTTATTGATGAAGAAAAAAATTCCAATCTTATTTCTGCATGTCATAAATGAAATGCAGAAGAAAAATTGAAATGTTTTTATGAAATCTCTCTGTAAATAGAGAGTTCCTAATGAACGGAAAAACATCACAAAAAACGTAGATCCGAAAAGAAGTGAAATCTTCTATCCAAGAGAGAACGAAAAAATCACTTCTGAAAAAAGAAAGAGAAATACTGAGGATTATTTTGGAAGAATAGAAAAGAAAGAGTGAGAGAAAAATAGTTGTGGTGCTTTTGTGCATATGGTGAATTCTAAAAGTGGCGATTTCTCTTATTGAATATTTTTTTATAATATTCGATATCTAGAAAAATATTGTAAATTCTATTTTTCATACTGAGATCTTTCTAGACTCGGTCCCGTGATTTTTTCCCGATTTGAGTTTCCATGTAAAATTCTTGGTATTCATTTTGTTATTATTTCTTGGACGTTATAATCTTATAGCGTGGAAAAATATTCTTGGTATTTTTTGGATCCCATCTACTATCGTTTCTCATACCGTTTGGTTAATGGTGTAATTGTACTGTGTAAGTAAGTTCTCTTTAAAATACTGGAATTTAAGTGGACCATTTTTTATCATCTAGCCTTTCTTGAAAATTTACTTAGAAAGATAATTATGTCTAAACAGATTGCTAAGAGCATTCTTTTCTAGAAATTATACTGATCAGTACTTTTTTCGTTTTCTTAGTTTTGTTGTTATTTTTCCCAACAAGTGATATCAAAGCAAGGTTATTATGGCGGAAAAGATTGAAATCAAAAAATTCAACGGAAATAATTTCTCTTTGTGAAAATTAAAAATAAAGGCGCTATTGCAGAGAGATGATTGTGTTATGACCATCGACGATAGGCATACGAATGTTGAAGACGAGAAATGGAACAGAGCAGATAGAAATGCATGCTCCTTAGATATGGAAGTAATGCATTCAAATATAGACTTTGAAATCCGGTTGACAAGAAGATTTTTAGAAGTTAGAATGCATATTCTTTGGATACGGAAGTGATGCATTCAGATATAGGCTTTGAGATCTGGTTGACAAGAAAATTATCAGAAGCCGAGATATTGTCTTCTTTGAAAATCAAGTCATTGAAGACAAAAATAAAGATATGGAGATCACGGATGAGCATCTAGTAAAAATTGATCAGATGAAATTAACTTTTGACGAGGGAAATGCTGGAGAACCTAGTGATCAAGCAGTTAATGTTGTTGACCAGAGAAAAATAGAGATTTTTTCTGAATCAGCTACAGAACCATAGTTAAGAAGATCAAAAAGAGATCGTCGACCATCAAGAAAATACTTTATAGACGAGTATGGGATGATCACTAATAGCGATGAAGTTAAGTGCTATAAGCAAGCTATGAAGCAGCAACATAAGAAAAATTGGTTAGATGCGATGCAAGATGATATCATGGCATGAGAACTATACTTATGAATTGGTTCAACTTCCAACGGAGAGAAAGACATTGATGGGTATACAGACTAAAAAACGAAAATTTGCAACTAAAGGATAAGACACGACTGGTCGTGAAAGACTTTGGTCAGAAGAAGAGTTGACTCTGAGAAAATTTTTTCACATGTTGTGAAAATGTCATCCATACGAGTGGTACTTGGATTAGTTTCAAGTCTCAATTTACATATCGAGCAACTCGATATCAAGACTGCCTTCTTGCATGATGAATTAGAAGAAGATATTTACATTGAACAATCAGAAGGATTCATTGTCAAGGGAAAAGAACATCTGGTGTGTAAATTGAAAAAAAGTCTGTGTGGATTAAAGCAAACTCCAAGAGAATGGTACAACAAGTTCGATTTCTTTATGGAAAATTAAAGGTACAAGAAAACTTCCTCAGACCATTGTGTGTTCATGAAAATGTTCACGGATGATACATTTATAATCCTTCTATTCTATATCGATGACGTACTGATTGTGGGCCCAGATAGAGAAGAACATAAAGTTATGGCTATCGTATGATAAATATATCAAGAAAGTTCTCAATCGATTTTATATGGAAAAGGCGAAGCCGATCAGTACTCTTCTTGCTAAATATTTCAAACTTACTTCCAAATAAAGTTATTCCACAGAAGAAGGAAAAGCATAAATGTAGAGAATTCTATATGACTTAGCAGTTGTCAGCTTGATGCATGTTATGGTTTGTATGAGACTTAATATTTCACATTCTGTTGGAGTAGTCAATCAATTTCTAACAAATCCAGGCAGAGAGTATTGGAATGCAGTGAAATAGATTTTTAGTATCTTAAAAGTACTTCTGAATTCAGTTTGTGTTTTGGAAGTGAAAAATCCTCGTTGGTAGGCTATACAGATGCACACATGGCTGGAGATATTGACTCCAGAAAATCAAAATCATAGTATTTAGTTACATTTAGAGAGAGAGCTATGTCATGGCAATCTAAGAGGCAAGGTCCAGTTGCATTGTCTACGACAGAAGCTGAATTTATGGCGGCTACAGTCAAAGTGCTATTCATTTGAATAAGAATCTAAGCTTTCATTCGATTTCATTCGAAATTGAAACACATAGATATTAGGTATCATTGGATACGAGATGTATTGGACAACAAGCAAGTGTATCTTGAGAAGATTCACACGGATGATAATGGCTCAGATAGAATGACAAATATTTTGCAAAGGAATAAACACAAATTCTATAGTCTCAGCAAGATAGAAGATATTTCATCATAAGTCGGAAGAGAGAGATTTGTGAGGTCTCCTCATTATGATGAGGAACCCACGTCATTAATGAAGAAGAAAGTTTCAATTTTAATTCTGCATGTCATAAATGAAATGCAAAAGAAAAGATGAAATCTCCTTCTGAAAGCAATAAATAATGATAAGTCGGGATATAGCTTTTAATGAAATAGATTTTCCATTAAAGAAATCTGAGAATTCACAGAGAATTTCTCAACAACCTCCCACCTCGACTAGTCAAATTGAGGTGGAGTTATATGTTATTTCAAAATAAAGACTCTACAAAAATTAATGATCAAGAAGAACCAAAAATAGAAACTATGGGTCAGCATGAGATAGATTATCAATTGACACAGGATAGATCAAAGAAAATCATAAAAATCGTGCAAAGATTGATATGCAGACATATTTGCATATGCATTACAAGTCTTAGCAGACCTAACAAACTCGGAACCATTAAGCTATAAGGAAGCTGTTTTTGATAGAAAACTTTGGATACGAGCAATGAATGAGGAAATAATTCACTCATGAAAAATGGCACATGGTCATTGGTTGAAAGACCTGAATCCAGAAAGATAATAGGCTGTAAATAAAGAGATTGACGAGACTTCTAAACCTAAATACAAGGTCTGATTGGTAGCAAAAGATTTTGCTCAAAGAAAGGGGGTTGATTTTATCGAGAAATTTTCTCTGGCGGTTAAAAAAACATCTATAAGGATGTTCTTATCACTAGTTGTTGTAATGGACTTAGAGTTACATAAAATGGATGTTAAGACAACATTTCTACTTGGAGAGATAGATAAAGAAATTTATATAGGAGGGATTTGAAGACTAAAATCTAAGCAAAGTATGCTTACTTCACAAATCTCTATATGGGTTGAAATAGTCTCCAAGATTGTGGAATAAGCGATTTGATGATTTCATTACAACCACTGGATTCAGCAAAAGTAAATATGACTACTGCTTGTATACCAAAAAAGAAGAAGAAACAAAATATTTAATCTACGTATTACTATATGTAGATGACATCCTTATAGCTGGGAAGAACAGTTCACTGATAAAAGGTTTAAAGAAGAAACTTGAAAGTGAATTTGATATAAAAGATATGGGAGAAGCCAAGAAAATTCTTGAGATAGAAATCTTCAGAGATAGACAACAAGGGTAGATCACCCTTTCTTAGTATAATTATCTACAACAGTGTTAAAGAGGTTCAGCCTAGATAACCTAAAGGATGACAAAACTCCTCTAGGTGCTCATTTCAAACTAAGTAATGAACAGTCCCAAGAATGAGGAAGACTGCAAGTGGATGGAACGAATTCCCTACTCTAACGTGGTTGACAGCATCATGTATACAATGATCTACACTAGGCCAGCATACTCTATGTAACGACCCGTAATTCGATCGTTACTAACTTAACTTTCTCGTAAAACTTCGTAAGAAAATTCTGTTAAAATTTATTCATTTCCTTAAAACGACATTACCATGAATTTAAAATTTGACAGCGGAAAACAGTTCGTGCGTGGAAAGCTCGTTATACAAGATACTAAACAAACTTAAATTCCAATGCAGTAAAACGAAATTCTAGTCGACACCTGCGAGCGCCGGTCGACACCTTAACAGTTTTGAACGGATCGTTCAACACTTAATTCCTCTCTGTCTGAATAGGTCGACTTTCATGGTCGACACCTTAAGCAGTTTTGGACGGACCGGTCGACGTCTACATACACCGGTGTTCACAAGTGTTGACCGTTTAGTACAAAATATCACCAGAGTGTCGATCTACATGCTTGGGGGTCAACCAACACTCTAAAAGGTCGACCAATTCGGACAGAGACTCGATCGTTACTCTCTATCAGCATAATAAGTCAATTTATGGCCAATTCGGGTAAAGAGCATTAACATGCGTGGAAGTGGGTATATTTGAGGCTCACTTAATATTTTACTTGTTTTGGGAAAATCTAAAATAGAAAAAGAATTTATAGTTGGCTATGTGGATGTTGATTTTGGAGGTTGCAGAGACGGTATGAAATCCATATTCACTGTCTATGGAGGTGCAATTTGCTAGAAAACAAGCTTTCAAAAGGTTGTTACTTTGTTAACAACAGAGTCAGAATATACATACGCTTGTGAAGGGTTTAAAAAACTATTTGGCTAAAGGGTTTAGCAAATGATTTTGGTATAGACAGTATAAATTTGACCGTCTATTGTGACAATTAGAGTGCAATATATTTCATGAAAAATTCAATGTTTCATGACAAGATGAAACACATAAATGTTAAGTGTCATTTCATAAGAGATATATTAGCTCAGGATGACTCATAATAGTAAAAGTTCATATATATCAAAATCCAACAAATATGGTAACTAAAGCCCTAAATGTCACTAATTTTAAACTTAGTGAATGTAACGGGCAAATAAATCAAAAAGAAAATATATCATTACCCTAATCAAAAATTACATCAAGGTGGAGATTGCGAGCTGGATGATACAATTTCAGCTAGCCACCTAGACAAATCAAAAGTGATAGTTATCCAGACAAAAGTTACAAGGTGATGAATAGAGAGTTAAAAGAAGTTTTCTTTTTAACTCAAGAACAAGTGTTGTAAACTTTACTGTGCGATAATCGGGTGTGGGTATTGTGTGTGAAAAAAAAAATAAAGAGAAAAGAGAGTAGAAATAGATCTGAAAAATAGATTTGTAATTTGTATGATGTACAACTCTCAGTTTACATTTCCTAATAAAAGCGCTTCGATCGGCTTCCCGTGGATGTAGGACGCCTGTTCGAACCACGTAAATAAACTACTCCAATTATTTTAGTGCTATTGATATTTTGTTTACATCATCAATCTTAATTCACAACAGTTGTTTAGGAACATTGCTATTTGAAGACATTTAGTGCTAGTAGTGAGTTGTTTAGGAATATTAAGTTCTATATTCAACAATATTTCTGTTTATGGAAAACCAAAAGAAATTCTTTTCAACATTGTTTTATTTTTTTTTAATGTTTCATAATAAGTTTTTGAAATAAACACATCTCCAACACTTGTTACACATCGAAATGGGTAGCACCAACGTTCGAATTGGATCGGCAATATTTGGTCCGAGAGAGTATGCGAAGAAGGAACCAAATTAATCGTATGTTTTGACGCTTTGTTTATCTATTTGGAAGCTTATAAGAGATTTGATATCAACATTTGTTGTTCGGGATAGCTGTGACTATTAACTCACTTGATCATTGAGATTATGTTCTATAACACTATTTATTGCTGGACAAATTGTTTGTTCAAAGAAATGTATTGTATAAAATTTATGCGTGTTATTTTTAAATAATTATAAATAGGAAATAATAGTAGTTTAGGCAAAGTAAATAAACAAGTACAAGAATGAAGAGTCCATAACCCTATCTGGTGTTACACGTACACATGAATTGAACTTGGTTTTTTTTTAACAAATTAATGATCATAATATCATCACTTATTTATCGACAGCCTTAAATAATCATGAAATTTATAGAAATAAATACTATAATATTTCAAACTGTCAAGAAAATTTTTCCTTTTCTTTTTTTTACAATTTTCAAGTTTTGTTAGAATTTTAATAGAGTAAATATTAAAATAGACTCAATGAATATCTTACACTGTTAATTTAGTCACGTTCTAACAATGAAAATCTCACCGATAAGTTTGGTTAAACTCCGTATATACTATGTCGATAAACTGTTAATTCTCTATTGGATGTATGATATTGCAGGTCGGAGAATGTGAAGGGCAGAGAGGTGTAGGGCGAAGCTTGGTAAGTCAGCCTTCGAAAGAAGCAGCCAACGGCATATGATCTACCGGAGCAAAACCAGCGTGGGTAATTGGATGTCGAAACTTGTTGATCCAGCTTTCCTACTTATTTCCGGTGGAGCCGCACGACTTTTACCCTATTTCTTCGGGAGTTCATCCTCCTCCCATTATGATTCCGGTGAATATGGCGGTGAGTTGTAGCTCCTTCATTTTTGATCGGTTTTGCAGATCTTTTATATCGATTGGTAATTTCAATTGGAATTTCTAGGGAGCATATTTTCTCCCTTCTAATTTAAAAGTTGTTGTACTTCATTAGGAAATTAGGGCTCAAAGTTTTGTTCTTGAAAAATACAACAAAAAACCCCATTTTTTCAGGTATGTCTGTAATGAGATTTGCATAATAACGGTTTAATGCACGCGACACGACATTCGACATTGATTAGACGCGAGCTACTGTTCTCTAATGGGAGGGTATGATAATGTGTTTGTAGGTGTTAATTCGATATTTAGTGAGAAAAGTCATCGGTGACAACCTCTCGGTGGAGTCGGCAAATAGGAGAGAGAGTGGATGAAAGTAGACAGTCAAGAGTGAGAATTAACAATTCATCCACGGAGTTTAATGGACCCTTAACTTTTAAGGTGTACAAATGACAAGATCGTGCTTAGTCACAACATTCATGACATACGTGAGCATAGATTGAATCACAATACGAAGAATTTATGTTCATTCAAACTATGTTCCTTTATGTGATCAAGGTTGCGCCCTAATTCATTCAGTGGAAGTAACTTGCTCATTTATTTGCGTATTTTAATTTAATATGCATATAAAATATTAGTAAACACACTTATTAAATTTAAGAACGATCTTGAAAAGAAACAAACGAAGAACACGGCACGAGCAATTTAACAAATTTTATTTTATAATAAAAATAATGTGAACCTGTAATTTCAAAACGATCAAAAATTACATATTGTAACAGTTATTTTTAACTTTCTCAAATAATAAAATATTAACTGACAAAATTAAAAATTAAAACTTTCAATTAAAAATACTCTCCATATTTATTTAAAATTATATCACAGTTTCGGGTGGCAGCCTTAGCAGTTGTGGTCTGCGTTGAGATTGATTTAAAGTTAGTTATTTTTATCATTTTATTCTACTCGTTAAAAATAATAATTGATCTGTCAAATAATAATTAATGTAATTAAGATATAATTATTAAAAAAAATTATAAATAATTAATGTTTGAAGTGTCGTTTAGATAACAAAATAAGAGCGTAAAAGTTAAATTATTAAATTTAACTCAAACCATTACATTTAAGGATATTTGGCTGGATTAGTGTTTTGAATTAAGAAAGCCTAATCTGGGTTAATTGCAAATCTATTAAAATTTCTGTTGCCCTCTCCGCCGTACTACTCCTCTGCTTCGGCCTGCAACGAAACAGATCAGAAACCGCGAGAAAACAGAAGAAAGGTAGGATTCGATTCTGATTATTCATGGCCAATTTGCCTCAGTCGCTCTCTTTGAACGTACCTTTTGGAGGTCAGAGTGTCCCGACGGCTGGCGGAATTCCGGCGAGCAAGGACCGGAAAATGGCCTCGGCTGAGCACTTGGTGCTCGACCTCAGCAATCCCGATCTTCGAGAGAACGCCCTTCTCGAACTCTCCAAGGTGTTAAATGAATGGTTTTGATTTTTTTTTTTTTAATGCTTTTGATTGTTCACCGGTTTGTTCTGCGGCTTAACTAGTTAGGAATTGGGTTATATCCAATGGAATGGTCATAGTCTGTGGTATAGGAGAAAAAAGTTTTTTTTTTTTTCAATTTCAGTTTGATTTTATTTTCCGCCGGTTCCTCTGGCAATTGAACATGGAATTGTTTTTCGGGCTTTTGGAAGATTGAAAAGCCCCCTTGGTTGGAAGAAATCTTTAAAATAGGAGTCTTTCAATTGAAAATTGGAATTTTTAAATCCTGGTCTCACATGTTGGCTGGAAGATCAATTTTTCAGTTACCTTTTTAGTTAAGAATGTCAATCGCAGCATGTAAGGCGCATAGGAGTTGATGAGATCAAATATTTTTTTTTTCTATGGTGGATTTAGTTTTGGATTATATCCATTTTTAGAGAAAATTTACATTTGTTTATCATGTGAATTTAGAAGAGGGAATTATTTCAAGACTTGGCTCCATTGTTGTGGAATTCCTTTGGTACTATCGCAGCCTTATTACAGGTAAGTTCGCCATATTAGGTACTGTTATACATTTTGGTTATTAACTCTATTGATTCTTTGATGATGTGTCTTAGAATGGTTTATCCATGCAAATTGTAAGCAAGTGAGATATGACTTGTAAATGGACGATACTTGTGTTAGTATTGCTTAAGAGGTAGGGGGCCATGGGCTAGCTATACTCTGCATCTTTTCCTACCTCAGAGTGTCATGAATACGAATTTTGAAAAAAAAATGCAATTATTTTTATTTTAACAAGATTCCCAGTTGTCTTCGGTGTCATAATCCGAAATGTTTGCTGCTTGAAGGAAATAGTTTCAATCTACCCAGTACTTTCACCTCCAAACCTGACTCCTGCCCAATCAAATCGTGTTTGCAATGCTCTTGCTCTTCTTCAGGTGCAATTTTTTTCTCGTTTCTTGTTCCACAGTTTGTTAGTAATAAGAAATTAAGCTCTGTAGTTAGCAGGAGAACTGAATGAAAAAGGATGAGAACAATTGTTTTAGTATTTTAGAAAAAAAAAAGAAAAAATTCTTCATGGGTTCTTCACCTGTCTCAATTGTTGTTCCACAGTTGACATTACATATGTTATGTGCGTGACCAAGCAATTTGATGTCCTAAATTCAATGCTTCATTTAATAATAATCTTTGTATTTGAAATTGATGGAAACACGATTGAAATTTTGCTCGTATCTTAGTTATTGTGGTTATTTATATCATTTTCTTGTTCTTCACAGTAAGGAAGTTTGAGGTAGGACATAATTACCTTTCGGCTATTTTCGTATCATACTTATATCTTTTAATATACATATAAAATCATGTTTAAATAGTTTGTTAGTTCCAGCAGTTACATTTATTACACTGTTAGGAAACTTCCTATCAACTAAACATATTAGTTAGTTTGGTTGACAAATTATAAAGAGCATAGATTGCAGATCGGATTTTCATTCAATAAAGAAGTATCTTTTTCTTGTTCTGTCTTGGACAAGAGTCCATCGAAACTACTTAGATTGAAATTAAGTTTTATGGCCGTGGTGTCACTGTCAGTATATTCGTTTTGTGATTTACTCAATGTGAATGTTTTTCATATTTATTTCTTGTAGTGTGTAGCTTCTCACCCGGACACAAGGATGCTGTTCCTCAATGGTAATCTTTTTTATTTTTTAATTTTGCATGTGCCCATTTCACTTTGCTCGCTGCCTTTTTATTGTATTCAACCAGTTGAACCCTAAATTGGATCAAGTAGCCAGTGATTGCTGTCATTTTGCAATTTCGTCTTTGAACCTTGGAGAAATCTTTTTCACAATTAGTCTTTCTGCTAATTCAGCAATGAATAGGTGTTGCACAACATATTAAAAAGCCAAGAAGCACCTTTTATCTCTAATTCTATTGATTTTCTATAAGTTAAGATTGTTAAAAATTTATAAGCCTGTCTGACTTTTGTTTTTGGCAGCACATATACCTCTGTATCTTTACCCTTTTCTCAACACAACCAGCAAGTCGAGGCCTTTTGAGTACTTGCGACTCACAAGCTTAGGTGTTATCGGTGCCCTTGTGAAGGTAATCTTATCATTACAAACCCTTTTGTTTAATATATTAATCACTATGTGGCATCAGTTTTGTGTTGGACATTGCCAAAATGCACTAGATTCTGAATACGGGAATTTACCAGTATTCCTAAACTTTAGAATGGTACTATGCAATTGTGCAAACTTAAAAAGAAGCATGATTTTACTGCTGATTTACCAGTAAATCATTTACTAGCATTATGCAGTTGTGCAAACTTAAAAGAATAAATTTTTTAACCACCTATTGAAAAAAGTGCAGTGATTTTAGGAAACCCAATAATCATTGAATGTAGGACCCTTTAGTTGTGCAAATGAGAGCATGTTGTGCACATGGATTGTAGGTGTGTGGATCAATGACAGATACACACACACACACACACAACAGTGACTTATTGTTTTTGCCTTTGAAAATCTTCGCATAGTTGGGAATGCTATAACTCTTTTTTAATTCTTTTCCTTTTATATCTGTTCACAAGGTTGATGACACTGAAGTTATCAGCTTCCTTCTCTCAACCGAAATTATTCCCCTGTGCTTGCGCACTATGGAAATGGGCAGTGAATTGTCAAAAACAGTTGAGTTTCTGATTTTATGTTCTCCTCTAATGAGGTTTTATGGTATTAAAACAAGACTACTTTTAGCAATTTTAATCTTTGTCAACTGCAACTAATAAAGGTTTTTGTCCATAGGTTGCGACATTTATTGTTCAGAAAATTCTGTTGGATGATGTGGGGCTGGACTATATTTGTACTACAGCGGAACGCTTTTTTGCTGTTGGACGAGTTTTGGGGAATATGGTAGCAGCCCTTGCAGAACAACCGTCTTCTCGTCTTTTAAAGCATATTATTCGTTGTTACCTTCGCTTGTCAGATAATCCGAGGTTCTTAATTTGCAAATAATGTTCATAAATAAATATATTGCTATACGTCTCACTTTGCTTCACTTTCCTTGTAATGACCTGAAATTCTATCTTTGTCTTGAAGGGCTTGTGACGCTTTAAGAAGTTGCCTTCCAGACATGTTAAGAGACGCCACCTTCAGTAGCTGCCTTCGTGTATGTCTTTCGAACAATACTCCTCCCTCAAATTATGATTCTGTGACAGTTTTACAGATGAGACTTGAGAGTAGCTTTAAAAGACTGTTTGATCATTGTGAAAAAAAAAATGATAGAAAAAGGACATTGTTTTAGTTTATAACCTGAATTTCATCTCCTCGACTACTACCAGGAAGATCCAACAACAAGGAGATGGCTACAGCAACTGCTTCACAACGTAGGAATGAATCGGGTGCCGGGGCTTCAGGCTGGAGGGGGATTTGATCATATGATGGTGAGCTAGATCAAAGTATGCATTATTGAAGATTGTCATTTATGTTACTGAAATTAGCATCGTCTCGTAATTTATTGGTCGATCTGTTTTTTTCCCCAATTTCACTCTACCTAATATTTATGTAGGAACACTTTGATAGAGTTAACTTTTTTACCATCTTAATCCTTCACTGGCTTGTCTTTGTAAATTAAGTTGCTGCTTCTGCTCCGACAAATGTTCACATATTAACTTGAAATTATATTTATATTAAAATTGTTTTGATAGACAAGTTGTGATCTTTTAAGAATGGTGTCTTCTTTTCCATATTGTTTAGGGTTGTGCTTGGTTTCTTAAACTCTTCAAATGTCTTTGGGAATAAGTTTAATGCATAATGTACATTTTAATATTACGGTTTGATACGTTGTTTGTGTATTATTTATTCATTGGTAGATTAACTCTAGGTTAAGGTAAAGTGCAATTTTGTTCATATAACATTTGTTTTTGTACCAATAACACTAATGTATCGACAGTTAGCTATTTGCATTTTATTGTTAGTTTTTTCGACAAATGATCAAACATGCAATGCCCATAAATAAGAAATTTTGAGCTCTTTAATTATCTTCCTCCCTCTCTCTGTTTCTCTCATTTTCTAGTACGACAACAAACATTCTCTCCAAACCCCATACGCTTTCTCGGCTTCAATCCGACGACTGAAACTCCAATCAAATCCCGGTATCCAAAAGAGAAAAAGAGTAAGACGATTGGAGAGTTGATCGGTTTTTTGAAAGAGAAATTACGTATATACATCAGACAAACAATGGATACAAAAACAAACATTAAGTTGTTATGAGTATTTTATTCCATTTATTATAAAATGTATGAATAATATACGCAAATGAAAGAATGATAGTGTAAATCTGTTAGGCTTGTCCTAGTACGATTGTCAACGTGCTTGTTCTAGCACTTAGTAGTAGTAGTAGTTTGCATCCAAGCAATGTTGCAATTGATCATCTTAACGTGGAAGGAAGGACAAATAATATATTTTCAAAATTGGAATCTAGAAGAAATAAGCAATTTGGAGGGTACGTTAATTGTTTTAATTGTATATTTGAGAGATGTTACGTTGAATATTAATTGATGAAATAAATTATTACTTATCTACTACACTTAGCGTTGTACATGGATCAATCTATCTGTCTCTTCAATCCATTCGCACTGCCGGCCGACCTCCCGATCATCACTTCCGCCGCCTCGCCGGAAATGGAACACTCTGTCATAGCGGTGGAACGAATCGCCTGCTACAGTTTCCGGAATAAGAAGCTTCTAGAGGAGGCTCTTACCCACTCTTCCTGTCCCGACTCGCTGTCTTACCAGCGGCTTGAGTTCGTCGGAGACGCAGTTCTCGCCATCGCTTTTAGCAACTATATTTTTCTTGCTAACCATGAACTTGACCCAGGTCACCTCACTCCGCTTAGGGCTGCTAATATTAGCACCGAGAAACTTGCGAGGGTCGGTGCGCCATGGGTTATATCAGTACGTGAAGCGCAATGCCTCCGCTCTTGATGATAGGGTATATACTGAATTTTTTTTTTTTTTCTTTTTTAATGCTTCAGAAGCTATTTCTTGTTATCAGTAAGCTGGGTTATTTTCCAACTGGATAAAGAACACCTTTCACATGATAATAAATAAAAAACCAACTCTTAAAAATATTAGATTCAAGCATATGAGCAATTAATATTTTAACGTTACGGACATGAATCTGAGAACATTCCCCGTTGAAAGAGAGCCTAATTTCAAGGTTTAAGGCTTCAATCACTTCAGCAAACTGGGATAGAGGGTATTTATCTGAAGCACAATGCCAAAACTCTTGATGATAGAGGGTATTTATTTGAGTTTCATTTATGTTTCAGAAGCTGTTTGTTATTATCATTAAGGCTGGGTTCTAGTGTAGGGTTTGTTACCATTTGAAACATAGCAGCTTTTCAGACATATCAAAGTTCTATCTCTGTAATATGAGGTTCTTGTTCCAGGTTTGGGTAATCAGAGTTGGAGTTTTGGTTTGTTATCTTCTTTTTCAAATGGTAACAACTAGATATATGAGAATATATTCTTCATTGTTTAGTCGCTTTTATACTTTGGTCGTGGGCCTGAGATGAGATTAGATTTTGTTGAGTGAGGTCAAGGTTGATGGGAAATTTGATAATGAGTGGGAAAGTCGTGGGGATGATGTGAAGGAGGTTTTGCGCAATTTTGAACCTTTTGTATCTTTTGGTATCTTTAAAATACATGTGACAGGATCACCTTTGATGATCCTGTAATATTAGGTTCTTGTTTTTGGTTGGTAACCAGTTGAAAATGAACATTTTTTTCATGAAAAATCAAAGTTTCTGTTCTGTGTATTAGATTCTTGTTATCCATTTGGGTAATCAAGCATATTGGTATGTGTCAAAGTTGTCATTTTCGAATCGTATGATGTATGGGAATATATTCTCCAATGTCGGGTTGCTTTCTCACTTGGTTTTGGGTTTGGGATTGGCTCGGATTTTTTTTTGGGTACTGCCCAGGTTAATGGGAACTGTGATGATGAAGTGTGGGAGTTTTGGATTCCCATTTTTAGTTTGGCCAATTAAAGTAGAATGCCTTGATTTGTTATTACAAAGGTGTTTTTTCAAATATAAGAATTGCTTTATTTCTTACCTTTTCTTCTGGTGGGTGCGGATGATAAGTAGGGTTTGCGGTATTTGTTAATAATTTACTTCGATTTTCAATTGTCGTATGACAGTTGTTCTTTTTCGAATGGTAATACTAGCCTCGGAGAAATATATTGTTATTCAGCTTGGAATTCTTGTCAAGTTTAATGTGTATTTGGGTGTATGTGATTCCATATAGGTTAGAGAGTTTACAAATTCAATTTGTAAAGAAGGTGACGCAGTTGCACATGGTGGGTCGATGAAGGCTCCTAAGGTTCTCGCCCACAGTGTAGAGTCTTTGGCAGCTGCTATTTACATGGACTTGAACTTTGATTTCATAGAATGTGGTTGGTATGTATTTGGTTAAATAAGCATTAGTTCTTCATATTTTCGGTGAGTGCATCTGTTGGAGCCTATTGTTACCCCTAAAGACTTTCAGCAGCAACCACAACCCATCTCTCGGCTTATCGAGCTTTGCCAAAAGCTTGGAAAACAAGTGGATATCAAGTATTGGAAGAGTGATAACAAGAGCACTGCAAGTATATATGTGGATGATAAATTTGTTATATCGGCTTAATCAGACCAAAATAATATTACAAAGTTTAATTTTTGCAAGGCAGTTTCGAGATTGATGGAGCGAAATATATATTAAATGAGATTTGTTTCAAGAGAAAGTGACCAAAACCAAATTACAGGTTCAAACTTATTGTTTCATCGTATGATTTTCTATTGTATTTTTATTGTATAGAACAACTTTTGGACGTTGTTTTTTGGCTTAGTAGGCTTAGAAGCAGCTTCTCGAACTAATTCGAGAAAACTTGCGAAAGTAATTTTTGGTAGTTTAAAGCTCTTTTAAAAGAAACATACCTTGCTTTTCTTGAAAGAACATCTTGGAAGCTTTTTCCTTGTTTTAATGAAAGAACATTTTCGTTATGCTAATGAAGACGAAATGAATTCTGACTTTTAAAATATTTGAAAAGTTTGAGCTTGGTTCATAAATGTTTTTTCAAGTATATTGAGTGGAATTCCTTTCAAAAATATTTCATATGGCCGTGGTAGTAGTTTGGAAATTGTGTTCTTGCCGGATTGAGAAGAATAGAGGGCCATCACACGATAGGAAATTCGTATCATCGGTGCAAATTGCTTCCACTGAGGGCATTCTTTGTATTATTGGGGACGAAAAGTCGCAAGTAAAGGATATTGATAATTCTGCTGCCTCCTTGATGATCCGAGCCTTACAAGTTCGCTTCTTTTTTCATAGCGCACATTTTGAGCAAGTTGGAAAGTTTTATTATTTTTTTGTTTATTTGGGAGTGGAATGATTAAGAGAGTACGAAAGTGGAGCTGATTCATCTACTCTGTTGAAATTATGCAACAAGTAGAAACTTTGATCTCTCTCTGCTTCACAAATTTGAGAAAACCCTTTTTCTCGGACGATATTTTATACATGGGTTGTTCATGATGACAAAGAAATGTATTTTTAGGGGAAGTTTGCTTTGTCGGGAAAATCGAACGAGCTAAGGTTAGATTAAATTGAAATGTTTATCAAACTACGAGACAGAAATATATGATTTGGATTATCGTGTAAGAACACGTATTCAGTTTTGCAATAATTTTGATGGTAGTATTTTAAAGTATGATTCCATAATATCTGCATTTTGTCACGATTCTAAATTTTATATCGGGACGAAAGTGTGAGACAGAGATCTCGTTGATTCCAATATATGGATTCTCTGCATAATAAGCATGCATATTGGTAGGGAAACAAGAAGTTTGAAATTTAGAGAGAGAGAGAGAGAGAGAGAGAGAGAGAGAGAGAGAGAGAGAGA
>CM039530.1:3303310-3425370 GCA_022433055.1 Begonia peltatifolia
AGAGAGAGAGAGAGAGAGAGAGAGAGAGAGAGAGAGAGAGAGAGAGAGAGAGATTGTGGAGCACAGAACATTCCAAGCACATGACAAATTTGACCCCACTGGCCACAATGCCTCCATTATTAAAGAGGGTGTTGAGGTTTCCTCTTAGTCACTAGAAAGAGATTTTCATTGCCATAATAATATCCATAAGAGAAGACCATAGAGATGAAACGAGTGTCGATTGATCTCACCAATCAATTACATGACGCATTTTTCGACTAGGAAGGATCAAATACAATGGACGAGAATAATACGAACGAAGAGAAAGTGTACGAGTTTAGTGAAGGCATCTGTATTATAAATTTAACAACTATTGTATTATTCTTTGTATTACCAAACAATTACGACAATTAAGTATGATAACGATCGATCACGTCTGGTTTAGCTTACACGTTTGATGGTACGTTTCTTTTTTTTAGCCTTAACGAATTTTACATTTTTTCTTAATTGAGTCATATATTTTATCTATGTTAGTTGTTTTGCTTACTTACCTTAACCATTTCTCGCAACCAGAGTTTTCACTCGTGCTTGCTTGATTAATTAAGATTGAATTATCGTTAACTTTTACACTTTAATTTTACTTATTGACATGATATTTATTAATTGATATAATTAATATTTTATTTTTAATTATTAATTATTATATTAATTAGTGAGTAACACGTAAATATCCTAGATAAAATTAAAGTGATAAAAAATAAACTAGCATCATGTTTCATAGTCAATTGAGTATAGGACTACACGGGATTAGGTTAATGACCCGACAGTACACTTGACAGAATCCAAGGTAACGACTTTGACTCAAGTTGACCGGTGATTGGTTGTATTTTGAACGTCTTTTCACTTTCCAATGCCGGTGCCTAAATCAGATTCTTCGTACTCTTTCTTCGACGATCGCTAGCATATTAGGAAGAACAATATTAAAAATTATATTCAAGTGACATAATATGTACCATATTTTTAAAAAGATTAATTAAAACTATGAATGTACGAACAAGATTGAGGCATAGTAGCATTTAAAACTCGATAATTTAAAGCTCTCGTCAAAGTACATTCGAATTCTCTTATCCAATTCCCGTCCGGATGCATTTTTCAACAAATTACTGAACATAAATTTCACATTCTCAAGCAACACGAGAGAGTTCATCATGGAATATGGTGGGAAATTAAGGCATAGAAAAAGGATATATGAATACATAATCAAGTTATTTCTCTACACGTCGACGAGTTAATGCAAGAACAAATGACCTATTTTTAGTGGGTTTTAAATAATACCCACTATACATTAAACTTTTCTGGGTTGACCCATAAATCAAACACTTCCAATCAAATAATTAAAATAAACTCGACCCATGAATACTATTTGTATTTCCCCACAATCAATTATTATATTTTTTAAGATAATACCCTAGAAATCAAGAAAAATAGTGGCTTAAAAGGCTTTCTGATAAAACCCATTAATTTTTTTCCATGATTCTTCTCTCTGCATCTTCAACTGTTTGTAAAAGTTTCCAATAAATGTCTCAGCTTTGGTGAAGAGCTCTTGCCCATTAATCCCTCCGGTTTCTTCTTCTATTGCCTCTTTGTAACCTTCGCCTTCGTCTTCTTCTCCCCCACCTCCAATGAAGAACAGACTTGGAGTAGAAGGACATTTCTTCAGTTTCTGGTAACAACCCACTATTTTTTCCGACCCAGATTTCTCAAAAATCTTCACTTTTTTGTCGGAGGTCTGATCTGGAAAAGAAAGATGAGGAGGAGGAGGATGAGGAGAGGGAGACTTTTTGTCGTCTGAAGAATCAGAGAAGGCTGAGAGAAAGCCAGCTTCAGCTCCCAGAGCTATGATGAGAAGATTGAAAACAAAGTAGAGATGGGTAGGCCTTAGGGATGAGGACAAAAGAGGAGTGATTGTAAGAAGCACAGCCAGCACCGAAAGCATCAGAGTCTGAGATTTCTTCAGCTTGTTCATTGCTTCTGCTCTGAGCTACTGGGAGTGGATAACAAGAGAAATCATCCAGACATATTTATAGAGAGAGAGAGAGAGAGAGAGAGTGGAAGGATGAGAGACTGCAGACGTGTGCATTATCAGACAAGAAAAAGGCAGAAAGAAAATATTTTGAGGATAATCAAATCGAGATTTGCTTCTTATTTGCATGTTCCAAAAGAGGGAATCTATTGTGCATCAACATCAACTCTGTCCTATATCCGTTGGTAGCGTAATATTATCTCCTTTGAATTTACATAGGTATGATTTTCACTTCAAAATGCATTATTCAGAACTATTATCCATTTATCTCACGTAATATAATATTGTACAACCTCACTTTTCATAAATTGATACATTTCAATTGCCTAATTTTGAGCTGTTTTTGCATGCACAAAAAGACTGCAACAACGACCACAATTTGATCATAGTTCTCCTCTCTTGAATTGTTCTTTATTTATTATTATCTTGAACAACTCACTAAAAAATTATTATTTTTTATTAGTAAACTCGCTCTTCTGATAATATGAATCAAATAATTTGATTGAATAATCATAATTTTTTTATGCTCGCTATGTATTTGATCGAGTGAATTGGTTTAGCTTGAGCTATTTTCTTCCAACATTGCGTTTAGATTGAAAAGAATTATAAAATCGGGATCTTTAATTTTATGGAATGTTTAGATTGATTTGGATAAAGAAGTCTATATACAGTGATTCATACATAATACATGGGATTTGTTTAATGAAAGGGAAGGTAAAAAGAGTAGAAAGTAACATGGAAAATTTGAACGCTAGTGGACATTGGCTGGCTAATATGGCCGGTGAAAGCATCTTCCTTTATTCTCTTATTTATTTATTTATTTATAATTATTTATTATCAATTATAATCACACTGAATCCCAAAGAAAGTTTATCCATTTTCACTTTTGAAGTCAATTTATAAATATTTAAATAATTCTTTCCATTTTGTGGGTCCCCAAAAGGATCCTCTTTCTAATTTTTGGACCCGATAAGAATCTTTCCAACTAATGCTGTAGGGCCCACATACAATAGTGTGGGTGTGGTCCACTCCTCAGTCCTCGCCATCCCTTCTACAACTAAGGCCCATTTTAAAGTGGGCCTGAAGCCCATCATTCACTCGATCGACTACCTCGAAAATACCCAATAATCGGACGGCATATTCGATATCGTTTATTTATTAGGGCAAGGAATGTATCATTGTATATCTTAACAATGAATGAACAAAACGGTGTAACATAGATTTATGAACATTATAATACTAAAATTAAAAATAAAAACTCAAAACACTGGCTCCACTTTTTGGCCAATAAATAGAGTTAATTAATTAAAAATTTCAACTAATTTAATAGATTTCAACATTAACCCCACTTTTTTTTTATTGTAATAATGTTGATTACATCCTAATTTCAACATAACTTATTACGTTGAATAAGTTCAAATTATAATAACCACGATTAGTTGTACGATTAACATAATTTATGTAATGAAAATTAAATTCTCAAGAAATAAAATATGAAACAAATAGTTACACTTACTTAATTATATAAAAAATATGACGACCTATTAGAGGGAAGAACAAATGTGGTAAGATATTAATTAAAATATAAAGATACAATGTAAAATTCTCAAATTTATTTATTTTTAAATAAAACAAATAATGATTTAATTAGAATTTAAATGTTATATTTTATTAGTATAATATTTATTGTTGTTATTATTACAATATTATTATTTGCGAAGCTTTAAACCCTTTCCATGATTCCAAAGCTTTCTAGCTGAAAGGATTGTCTCTCTTCTTCCTCGTCTCTTTCCTAGCGCCGCAGCAGAACGAAGCAGGGAGAAGGAAAACCGAGAGGGAGGAGAGGGCAGGATCACTGTTCGGACTCTGTGTTTCTTGAAACGAGTCTCAAAACGTTCCTCTCGCAAAGATCTACACCTTTGGTGAAGGAGGTTTGAACGGTAAGTCGAGTTTTGACTCGTTTTTCACAGATAATCGTTAGCGTTTTGGCGTTTAGCTTTTTTTTTTTTGCATAAAAACCCCGTTTAGCTCAGTTTTTTGGTATGGTTTGGCTAAATCTTGTTAAAGGATGAAAAATGGAGAAAAAAAAGGGGAGGAGAGGGCTTGCCCAGCCATACCGTATGATATTAAAACCGTCATCAATTGCTATGTAAACACATTCTAGATGCTTTTACTTAGTACTATAAAAGCCATGACACAAACTAGCAATACTCAACAAAAGAATTAGTTTCACCAGAATGTAATCATAAACAATGAAAGAAAAATTTTCTGACACCTATTCTAACTAAAATCGTTGACGATTATACTTAAGACTACAAATCTCAAGACACATTTTCAATCTTTAACATAGTAACAAGATCCACTTCATTAGTAATTTATTATGATTAAAATTGAAAGACGAGGGATGAATATATTTATTAATTTTAGATTAAATTAAAAATATGTAATAAAACTGTGTTTGTTACGAATTACATGAATGTTATGAGTTAACTTTAACTTCAATATGTTTTTGTCAAAATAAAATTCGTTGTTCTTACATTTTTTTGTTGAAAAAATGTTGATAACTTATATATAAATGTGACGTAAATAGCTAAGAAAAAATTTAGGCTGGAAAAATGTCAAAGTACACAACTCTTGAAATATTGAAATTTTTCAACTTAACATTTAGTCTTTCGAGAGACATTTTGAAAAAAATTAACTAGCATAAACATGAATTTACATTCATCCAAGGTAAATCTTTCGATTTCTAAATATTTCAATTGCAAAAATATCGAAAATTCAACTTATCCATCTACACGAGCTAAGCTTGATTCATTGATCCTATATTCAGGATTCATATAAATATTACGGCTGAAATGCAAGTTGATATAATCAGCTCAAAATTACCTTAATTCTCTTCTGGCCAAAGCTGAAAGAGTGAGAGCTACTACTGACGATAGATAGGGGGGGGGGAGAGAGCTGGGCGCAACGGGAATATGGTTAATGGGTGACGCCGAAGAACAGAAAACAATGTATCAATGCTTGTCTTCTGTTCTCCAGCGTCACCCATGAGCCACATTGTCGTCGCGCCTATTTCTTGCTCTCTCTCTCTCTCTCTCGCTTATCTATCGTTAGTAGCTCTCATACTCTCGGCTTTGGACACGAGAGAATTAAGGCAATTTTGAGTTAATTCTATCAACTTGCATTTTAGCTGTAATCTTTATGTGAATCTTGAATATATGATCAATGAATCAGGCTTGGCTCGTGTAGATGAATAGGTTGAGTTTTTGGTGTTTTTGCAATTGAAGTATTTGAAAATCGAAAGATGTACCTTGGACGAGTGTAAATTGATCTTTATGCTAGTAAATTTTTTTTAAAATGTCTCTCGAAAGACTAAATCTTAAGTTGAAAAGTTTCAATGTTTCTAGAGTTGTATACTTTGGCATTTTTCTAGCCTAAGTTTTTTCTTAGCTATTTACGTCACATTTACATATAAGCTATCAACATTTTTTTCAACAAAAAATGTGTCTAATATGATCAACTCAAGTCAAACTTAACTCACAACATTCCTGTAATTCGTAACGAACACAATTTTATTACATTTTTCTTAATTTAATCTAAAATTAATAAATATATTCATCCTACGTCTTTTAATTTTAATCATAATAAATTACTATTGTAGTGGATCTTGTTATTTTGTTAAAGATTGAAAATGTGTCTTGAGATTTGCAGTCTTAAGTATAATCGTTGATGTTTTTAGGTAGAATAGGTGTTAGAAATTTTTTCTTTCATTTTTTATGATTACATTCTTGTCGAACTAGTTTTTTTGTCGAGTATTGCAAATTTGTGTCATGGCTTTTATAGTCTTGAGTAAAAGCATCTAGAATGTGTTTACAAGCAGTTGATGAGGATTATAATATTTTTTTATTGGGATGTTGTTGAGATATACTAGAGAATGTATATGAAGAAGAGGTGTAATATTTTGGCCATTTCTTGACCTAGCTGACCAAACCTTTTTTTCATTTTGTGATTGCTGATGTTTGTTAAAACGCTTGTGCAATGATTGTTTGTGTAGAATATTATCGCTTGTGCAATGATTGTTTGTGTAGAATATTATCATATGGCAAAGATTTTGGTCGTACTCTTTTGCACACTAATCCCTGCCTCTTATATGGGAAAACTTTGAAGAGGAGTCTAAGATGACAATATTGCTGGAGTTGACTTAATAACGTTTGAGTATGTGAGGTTGCTAATATCTACGGGAAATACTAGATTTATTTTTTAATTTTGCACTCTAATCTTATTTCTTGATGTGTCATTTATGTATGACTCATTAATTAATATAATAGTAAAGATGAATTATAAATAGTTCAAACAACGCAACAACTTGACCAATTAATGAGTGAAATGTTAGAATGGAAGATTAGATTGTAGAGTAAGAGAGTAAACTTTATTTCTTGATCTTTAATTGGTTAGAAGGGCCTAGGACCTAGGTTACAATTTTATGTGGCAGCAATGAATGGTCGAAGACAAAATCTGCCACAGAATTCAGAACTATAGCACTAGGCTACTAAACTCAAGAATATGATGGGTCTGTTTTCTTGTCTCGAGTAATTAGAATGTGACATGCATTTTTAAAGGCTAACACTTCTTGTATCTTTGGCGGACTAAGTACTGTTTGAGGCTGGTGGGTTGATTGGTTGGAATGGATCGGAATATGCTTAATTCTATGAAAACCATCCTTTTGGAGGAGAGAGTCTATGAATTGCTTTTACAAATATTGCTGGTTCTTGTATGCTTGAACTTGGTGTGTTTAGCACTTGCTAGAGTGTTTACATGAGAAATGGATTTTGTTTTTACCAAATATTACATAATTTTTATAGTTTGATCATAAATTAACTCCCTTCTGATTGAAGTTGTTAGGGTCTAAAAAATGAAGAAAGGATTGCACCCGCAGATGCAATGGATATCCTACGTAACCCCGAGCGGCCGGTTAATGCAAGTTATGATGACCAAAATACACCACGTCGGTAAAGTTTACCACTTTAGAGCAAAACGACAAATGGCCGAGAGTATCGGGCAGATTGCCAAGTTCAAGCGTCGGTATGGTTTGGAAAATGCAGACAACCCTGAAAAATGAGCCATTCCAGGATTCGCTGGAAACAGAAGCTTCTATCAATGTAACCTAGGTTTGATGAACAATTTTTATCAATGTTGTTCTTTGACGTCTCTAGTTAAGCTTTCTCTGCTTATGATGAATGATGGCAAATACTCCATTCCTTTGCAGACATCAATAGTAAATTTCGATAATTGAGAGTTTAATACATTGTGATACTTGTGCAAATAATCGTAAAGGCTTCTTCTTGGCATATATTCTGCAAGTAAGAATAGCATAACATATTATATGCCAGCATACGAGCCCTGTGGAAATTTCTTGATGCCAATCCAAATAACCATGAATTGCATCTTAATTATTTGAAGAACGAAGAAAGGGATACATAGTAATTACAAGAAAAAGCATTACAGGAGATGGCAGATTTGACCTGAGATTTAGTACTAGTATTCAATCAAAATAGGAAGTGAAACTGAATTGTCAACATCTTCGACCACATTTTAATTTACTTGTATAATTTATGAAAAAATACATACTTCATATCATAACACTATATTAACCCATGTAATAAAGTGAAGAACATACCCTCAAAGAATATAAGGTTTCTTTTCAGACAGTAGAACAATGAATAAGAATAACTCTTACAGACGATCACTCAACCAAAACATTATAAGCCGAAAGAATAGCAAATATATCAGCGCACTTGTTACTATGCACAAATGAGGAGTCCATTGTCGTGGACTGTTGTTGGTGCGTCTAAGAAAAAACTGACAAAAAAATAAAAGAAACAGAGACTTTGGCATGTCCTTGACATGTCAAGGACATAGCATCGTGTCCATCTTTGACTCACCAATCAACTTCTTATTAGTATATTTTACAGATAGCCCGAATAACTCACATGAAGCACACAATTGTTCCTATAAGAGACATATTATCTTTGACGACCAGCAAGAAATAATATGAATTCTCCAATAAAAAATATGAATAATATAACTAAAACTCAAGTGCCAAATATTAATCAAACAAAAAACTACAAATATATGATGAAAGCATCAATAACCAATAAAAATTCCAAGCAAAAAATACTATAGAGCAAATTACAGATCAATACCTCAATAGGCCATCCATCCACCACAAACACATCCAAGGAATAGCCATCATTTGTCGAGAAAGCAATGAAGAAAGCTACAAGAAAAAAGAGAGAGAAGAAAGGAAAGAGAGACACCCTGTTAGAAAAGGTAAAAAGAGTAGCAGCATTAGAAAGGAACAAATTGCAAGATTCATAAACAAGGTTAGAAATATTAAGTCTGCAGGTTTGCTTTGATAGTCTTTGGCTTTTGACAACTCCTAAATTGCAATAAAGATGGAACCTTAAGATGTTATATTCAATATTCAATGAAAGCTTTGAGAAAAAAGTCCCACAGAGATTGGAAAAGTGATGCGTTGTGAAGAGATCATTACACAGGAATTGAAAACAAGAGTACGAAAAACAACAAATCTAGAAGAAAACACTACAGACTCAGAAAATAAAGAAAAAGAAATGTCAGATGTCTCCTAAATCACTTCATAAAAGTATTGTCGAGGCAATGAATTTCCTTCACAATTTTAATTGGCCCTCACAAGAATTTGGTCAGGGTTCTATTACTAAGAAAAAAATTTGGAAAATCAATGATCCATGGAAGGCTTTTTTATGGAAGAGTTAGCACGGTGTGTCTTTCTGACAATAAGCAAAAAAAAGATGACCGACTTTATGTCATTTGAAAAGGAGCATGTTCATCCTGCCAACAAAATACAAACTCTCTTAAAACCAGCTTTCAACAAGCTTTTCAGTATAGCGAGTAAACAAAACTTCTCCAGTTAACATGCATCAAGGCTCAAGAAATACAACTAAAAAATTGAAACAAGTTCTATTAGTTACCATAAATATAGTCGATACTAGAACTGAAAGTCTATGATCCATTCAAGATTCAATCATTAGACACAGTTGGGTATATTAAGACAATACAAAAAGTCCTTTAAACTGTAACACTGATCAAACAACTATATATTAACTCTTAACATTTGAATCACAACTGGAAGCTGAGCACTTTAGGCATGTGTGTTATGGCCACGACAGATTACTACCCAGTAACATCTGTTTCAAAAGGCATTCAACAATCCTCCAAAGAAAAGTAGGATAAACTATTCCAATCTGGTGTATGATTTTGAAATCTTAAAGCGATCTTGATGAACATGTCATTAGTTGATTGGTTCAAAGAAGAAAGCCAGATAAAAAAAAATATATCATAGTCGATATTTTTTGAAATATAATTTACCATTGACGTGGATTATGCATCATCCAACTCTCATTTAATTTACCTGAACATGGGAAGTTCCTCAAAAGGTTAAAAGTCATACGAACATTTTTTATAATAATTTCTTTTGTACGAGGATTTTTCTTTTTTTTTTGTGCCACGCTTGCTTTGACAGTCAATCGCTTCTTAACCCATTACTACTAGACTAGACCATACAATAATACACTTATTTGCTTGACTTTTATGTAAAAGCACAAATAAGGAAACAAATAACACTTCTCGGAAACTATTACGGCATTAATTATCGAATTTAGCCAAATACAGACGTGGAATAAGTAAGTATAAATTAAAATACGTAATTGAAAATTATTAACATTTTTGGTCAAAAAAGACCAACTCCATCCCTTGATGTTTTTTTTTGACCAAAACAACAATTTTCTTTTTTTTTTTTTTTTTCAAAATAGACTTCTAATTTCCACGTGGCTCCAAATAATTGGCCTACAAAACGTTACCGTTTGTGGTATGGAATATCTTCAGTTTATTCCCCTATACAATTCAAAGAGACGGTCCGGTGCGTCGTCAAGGTTGGTTAGGTGGCTAATGTAGCTACCCACGTACACATGACTGCATCTTACAATTCCTCTCCTACTACGTACTGTTTATATCTATTATTTAATTTAAATGTTTGTATAATCAATAGAACCCCTACTGAAAATATTTGAAATTATTCTATAAGAAAAAAATACACTATAATGCTATCCGTCGGGGGCGAGAATTTGCCTATTAAGTTTGCAAAACATTATCTCGGGTATGTGCTTCCTTTGTTGCTGTCTACGACAATTTTTAACGATAATGTTTAAATTGTAACAATTGATACATTAATCAATGTTTTGTCAAAAAAAAAAAAAAATTAAGGCATATTGTATATTGTATTCCATATGTCACACTTGTTGAAATAGCTAATTTAATTAACATCATTCCATTAAATGAGAATATTTATTAGTTTAAATATTACAATAATCTAATAAATAACTCGTGGCATACCCCTAGAGACAAAATATATATATAGTTTGTAATATTAAGTTTGTTGGGACACAAGCGCACGTGCTGAAAGTTTCATCAAACCACCCAGAAAAGAGGCGGAGGGTAGGTTTGGTTTTGTGTTGGTTGACAACTTGTCCGCTGAGCTTTGGGTTGGTCATGGGTCCACGCTGCTTTTTATTTTAACGTTATTTTCATTATATTAATATTTATTTATTTGTTTTTCTTTTCAAATCTCCCAATGGCTCTTCAAACTGAGAGTCGGGATGATTTACCCATTACACGTCGTCATTTACGTTGTTAGACACAGAGTTATGATTAAATTAGTACACTAATTTAATCGCAATTAGCTCCAAATTTAATTCAAGATTGAGTTCAACTTTATTTAAAATTATTATTAAATTAACAAATTCCTTAAACCAAATTAAGAAACGAATATATTAAGTGACGGAGAAATTATTTGCCTTTTGCATCGTAATCCTGCCAACTTGCGGGGGAAAGGAGAAACTTGTCACCTCTGTTCTTGCGAACAGCAATCTAGACCCCAACAGCGCCGATTTTTTCTATATGCATTTTGCTTATTATTTTTCAATATATCTCCAATTTTGGCCGTTGAATTTGGACATGCAATTCTAAACTTTAATCTCTCAACAACCTTCTTCGTCTTCTCCGTCAAACTCTCTCGTAATAAACTCTCTGCGATCTCACCCCCCTTTACCCTTTCTCACTCTCTCTTTCTCGGTTTCTTCGCTACCCCTATAAAACCAACTTCCATTTTCCCTGGTTCCAAACGGCTGCATCTGTTCTGCATTGGGTCGTGGTTTTTCTTGTCGAGGGTTTGTTTCTTTTCTAGGTCGAAGTTGGATGTTTTCTTGTTTCTCTGTTATTTCCTTCGGATTGTGTTTGATTCCAGGATAGCTCTCACGGGTATTCTGTGTTTGTTCAAATTGTGTTTCGATTCTAGGAAAGTTCATCTGGGTATGCGATGATTTTCTTGTTTTTGTTTCTATGTCTGTCGAGTGTGTTCAGATTCTTGGAAAGCTCATGCAAGTATAAGATGATTTTTGGAGTTCAAAGCATTTGATTTGCTTCTTCTGCACCAATGGGCTTGTATTTGGATCGATTTTTCTTCCTATAAATTACATAATTAACGATCTGAACAATCTGCACGAGTCTTGTTTCTGTTTTTATTCATCTATTTTTTCTTCAGAAGACAAGCTTTTATTGACCTCTTTTGAGATAACTGCTTCTTGTATTTGTGTCTGATCAGAACAGTTTGAGGATCCTCTATCCTTGTTCTTTTTATGGCTTTGGATTCTCTTCTGATGATTTAGTGGTTGATGTTTTAGTTTTCTTTTGCTTTGTAGAGATAAATTTGAAACTTCAGAATGCCTGCTGCTGTATTTCATCGACCAGTTGGGAGTCTTCGCTCCCACAGACAACTTAATAAGTCTCCCCTTCATCAAGAACTTCATTCCAAGGTCTTTAAAATTGAAATTAGAATGCCAAGAGGAAAATATTCTCAATCTTTCCGAGCAAATTTCGGCGGAATTCAAGCGTCTACTTCCCAAACTTCTGTTGTCGATTCTGTGTCCTCTCCCTCGATCACAACCACCACCACCACCGACTCACGTAAAAAATCAAGTAAGACAGTTACAAATCAAAATATACTGAGAAATTAATTATGTTTAATCTATTGTTACATTTTAAAATTGTATTTTGCATCAGATGAAGCTGCTCTGATTCTGATCCGCCACGGAGAATCATTATGGAATGAGAAAAACTTATTCACGGGCTGTGTGGATGTACCTCTAACGAAGAAAGGTGTCGAAGAGGCCATCGAAGCTGGCAAGAGAATCAGCAACATTCCTGTTGACATGATCTTTACGTCTGCACTAATTCGTGCCCAAATGACTGCCATGCTTGCAATGACTCAACACCGTCGTAAAAAGGTACCGTCTTTGGAGATTTTGGGTATTAAATTATGCAAATTATTCATAATATAGCTGCTAAATACATGTCACTTTCATATTTTGCAATCGAGGGGAATAGAAATTAATCTTCATAGTTATTCATTTCCCCTCAATCAGGTTCCAATTATTATCCATGATGAAAATGAGCAAGCAAGGGTATGGAGTCAAATTTTCAGTGACGAAACGAAAAAGCAGTCTATTCCAGTCATAGCTGCTTGGCAATTAAACGAAAGAATGTAATTATTGACGTGTTTATTTAATTTTTCCGTCACAACCCCCCTACTCGGTAAATCACGGCTTCTTCTTCTTCTTGTATTTTTAAGGTATGGAGAATTACAAGGTCTTAATAAGCAAGAAACGGCAGACAGATATGGAAAAGACCAAGTTCACGAGTGGCGTCGAAGCTATGATATACCTCCTCCTAATGGCGAGAGCTTGGAAATGTGCGCGGAAAGAGCGGTTGCTTATTTCAACGACCAAGTAATGCTTCTACGTAGATTGTTTTCTTTTTTTGTCATAGTTTTTTGCAACTATGCTTTCCATTGCAACATAACCTAAGTTCGAAAATCATAACATGAAAATAGGATTTTGTTTGGAGAAAAATAAATAATTAGAATGGGAGAAGAAAGTTAATGCCTTGCTTTTTCACCTGTTTTTTCCAAAGAAGTAGCGTGCGGGTCCATTCTAGGCAAGCTTGCTTACTCTTCAATACATCGTCAATGGTTGCAAACGTTGCAACAAGGGCACGACATGTAGCCTTGTGAGCTAAATAGAAAAATGATGTGCGGTGCCTTTTTTTTTTATCTTATATATATAAGAAACAAAGCATATTAATCGAAAGAAGATACAAGTGAAGAAAACAAAAAAACTCTTTTCAAGCAAAAAAATAACTTAATTTAAAACAATTTCTCTCTAATTAGAAAGAAGGAAACTAAAAGAGTAAATTCTAAAAAAATCATAACAATATGTATATTTACTAATAGTGAAATTAATATAATATAAAAAATTGATAACTGATTTTTTATCATCTAAGATAACGACATTGTAATGTAGCTAGATGACTTAAAAAATTGCCAAAACACACAACAACATTAAATTTCGTTTCTTTCTTGTTAAATATCAGAATAAAGAAACTCTTAATGTTAAAATGCATCCTCACATATCGAGATGCGTAATATTCTGATCGGTATGTATTTTACTGCAGATTGAGCCTCAACTTCGCTCTGGGAAGAATGTTATGATTGCTGCTCATGGAAACTCATTGAGATCTATTATTATGTATCTTGACAAATTAACTTCCCAAGAGGTGTTATATCTACTTCCTTTGTTTTGATTTGTATTTATAAATTCTATTCGGCATATGTTATGTTTCATTTCACCTGCTTGTCATTTTTACAGGTGATTAGTCTAGAACTATCGACCGGAATACCAATGCTTTATATTTCCAAAGAAGGGCAATTCATTCGGAGAGGAAGTCCGGCTGGACCTTCTGAGGCCGGGGTTTACGCGTATACTAGAGTATGAAAAACTGCATTCTTTTCCCTTTCCATTGACTGACTGTTATTGATTGTATAGCTAAGAGAAACGATTCCTCACAAGCACACGCATAATCCATATCAATTAATACGATCGAATATCAATTAAAACTTGATTAATAACCCGTTTATTGACCATTTATTGATGTGATACCCCGAAAAAAAGTAAATATTAAAGTGGAAATTGAAATCTGTTGTAGGGTTTGGCACTTTACAGACAGAAGCTAGATGAGATGCTTAATTAGTTCAGTTCTTCGGTAGGTAACTTCAGTTAAAACTTTTTTTTTTTACTTTTTTTTTTCTATAAAATAATCCAAATTATTTTCTGATTTCAGGTGTTTATCTTCCCATTGCAATTGAAATATAGTGTTCCAATGCAATAATTAGATGATGCATATATTGAAAATGGAGTTGCCCAGAAGATATTGGATGAAGAAGTTCTATCAGTAGATATACTCCAGCAACTGTAGTTGATCCTTTCAATCTGTAGAAATGTGTATGAAGTTTTGAAGATCATTCTTATAATTTTGTCTTGATGACTACGTTTACTTTTCTGTGGAAGCGGATCTGTTTTTATAGCTTTCTTTTCGACCAACAAAACATGAACTTAATGACAATCGTAAGAGTTGGTTTGGCCGTATTTACCTGATCTGATAAATCTCTCTTTCTGTTGCGCATCGATAACTGCTTCTCCTTCTGCAGACTTCCTTCTTGGAGTTCAGTCTGGTTTCATGGCTGAGTCGAACCAAGTTGTTTGATCCTAGGATGTGAATACCATTCGAACTGAACTGGAGTTGTGTGAGACAACTCTGTTCTAAATAGAAATAAAAAATATCATTATTAAACTATGTAAATTTAACTTTGGGTTGGAGCTGAGTTGGATTTTGTAATTCACGATCAATATCTAGAGATTCAAACTTTAATAATAAGAAAAAGAAAATGAACGCATAAAAACAAAATCATCATCGAGATTTAATTAGAAAATTCTAATTATAATTCAAATCACACTAAATTGCTGCATTTCTGCGTACAAAACTACAAAATATGGTCTAAGATTTTTTTACGATAAATTGATTATGACTATGTATGAGTGGGAATTGGTGCAATTCTAACTACGATTCCGTCTCGGTTTTACCCATCCTTAGTTAGATCCGTGTTATTGGTGGAGAAAACTTTGATCAACGATAGCAATCCACACCAGGTATTTTTTTTTTTTTTTTTGTCGATCTCTGGATTTGAATTTTTAAAATAATCTCTCTTTATATCATTAAATAAAGAAAATGAAATATGAAAATGCGTCAAGTTCTTTGCAAATCTGGACACTTCTTTAGGTTGACAGATAAGGCTAAGGTCCAGTTATTAAAGCTATTTTTATTGTAATTCCAGTAATGCCCTTCCAAGCAATATTCATCACTTTCTTTGATTAATTTTATTTATTTTTTTATTTTTTTGAAAAAATGTATTACTAAAATTATTACGAAATTGAATATTATTTGGAATTAGGTGTCACGCATTAAATGGATGGGTACCAATGTAAATAAAAGAAAGGTTTAGGGTAATTACGAATCAAATATCGCTTTTAAGAAATTATTATTATTTTATTTTTGAAGGTTTGCCCTAATTGATGACGTCGCCAATTTTCTAAGGCTCATTCCGATCCTATATAAAGCGCCGTGCCTCCCTCCTCACGCCAGGTTCTTCTCATCTTCGTCAGTATTAGCATAGCGCTGCATCGGGAAGCTGAGAATTTTTCTTCTTCAATCCTAGCAATATCTTCGGGTAAAATTCGTTTCTATTTCTCGATCGTTATTAATTATATTTTTCCTCACGTCTGCAGCTTTATTTCGCTCGTTGCTTTTTTGATTTGCGATTGCATCTGTTTTTCTCGGTTGGATTATAGGGGATTTGGTGTTTTCTGCAATAATCGGAATTTTAGAACTGCTTATCGACTCGATTTTCTGCTCTTTGTGATAGTTGTTGCAGATCTGTTTACTCTCGACTATTTGTAGTTTATTATAGTTTAGATTTGGATTTATTTTTTAAAAGTTTCGTGGAGTTTTTCTCTTATTATATCATGACATATTGAGTATGGATTACAAGTTGACGGATGAGCCGATCGTGAAATATAAATGAATTTTTAATTGTTTTCAATTTCTGTCAGTAATTTTGCGTTGACGTATCACTTTTAAGACCAGGCTTTTGTGGAAGCCTACTCGTCCGGAGGATCATTGCGCCTATTTATATGTTTTTTTACAGGCCCTTGGTTACCTGCATAAAATTTGAACGGTTTGTACTTGACTTCTAGTGACGAAATTGTGATGTAGATGCGTTTAGTAGTTCTTTCATTTTTGTGAATTATCATCCTTATTTTTTTATTTTTTTATTTATGCATTGTAATATGTTTACATTCAACAGTGCAAAAAGCAAATCTTGCAGACATTTTTTTTTTCCTTCGTTAATTACTAACTACATGTCAATTTCAATATACTTTTATTCTTTCAATGAAGTAACTTTTTTGTGATAGTGGTAAGAAAAATTCTGATGTCTGATATTATATGTCGAGAACCTTTGAGCTTCATTTGACCACGTGGCTTGTTGATATGTATTTTTGGATACTTAATGCCAGTTTTATGCTCTTTGGAGATTTTTTTGTAGTAACCAGGTCAAGTATCTATGATCAGGTATCTATGATATACATGATGTTATGTTTTATTTTTCCTTGCAAATTTGCTTTCATATTAAATTTTTTTGACTCGTAGCATTTGTTGAATGTCATGTGACTTTGAATATTTTTGAGTCTTAGTAGATAAGTTTTTGATTTCAGGAAGTTGGCAGTTTGATCTGCTTTATCTTTCAGCTTGCCAAAGTGGAGTGTGTTAAGTTTGAAACTTCTTTTATGTCTGAGCGGGCTCACTTTTTGATATCAATTGGGTGGCTTGGAGAGTACTGTCCCACGTCTAGGAAAAAGAGCAGACGGTCTATAGACAAAGTTGGATGCATACATCTTGGGTCATTTGAGGAATTTAACACAAATTGCTCTGGTTTCCATTTTATGCAACCTTTTCCATCTGGCCATATCTCTGAAGTTACTGATTCTGGATCTTACTACTTTTTGTAACTAAGCCTGTGTATCTGGACACTGAATTATCATGGCATTGCAGAATATTGGGGCATCTAACCGCGACGATGCCTTTTATAGATACAAGATGCCAAAAATGATTACCAAAATTGAAGGAAGAGGTAATGGCATCAAGACCAATGTGGTTAACATGGTTGAGATAGCAAAAGCATTGGCTAGACCTGCTTCTTACACTGTGAAGTTTTTTGGTTGTGAGCTTGGAGCACAGTCCAAGTTTGACGAAAAGACTGGCACTTCATTGGTGAATGGTGCTCATGACACAGCAAAACTTGCTGGCCTTCTTGAGAGTTTCATCAAGAAGTATGTTCAATGCTATGGTTGTGGGAACCCTGAAACTGAAATTATCATCACAAAGACACAGATGATCACATTGAAATGTGCTGCATGTGGGTTCCTTTCAGATGTTGACATGAGGTGCAAGCTTACAACATTTATTCTCAAGAACCCACCTGAGTCTAAAAAGTCGTCAAAAGATAAGAAAGCTATGAGGAGGGCTGAGAAGGAACGACTAAAAGAGGGTGAGGCTGTCGATGAGGAACAGAAGAAGCTGAAGAAGGAAGCAGCAAAGAAGAAAAGCACTTCCAGCGCCACAAAAGATGTTGGGGTTTCCAGAACATCAAGCAAGAAGAAAAATAATGCTTCTGATGAGGAACATTCCCCAGCTCATAGTCATTCTGATGATAATGACCAACCAGATCCTGATGACGACAATGACAATGATGTTCAGTGGCAGACAGACACATCACTGGAAGCTGCCAAGCAGCGTATCCAGGAGCAGCTGAGTGCTGTTACTGCTGACATGGTGATGCTTACTACTGAGGAAGAGAAGCAGAAGTCAAAGAAGTCTTCAGAACAGGAAAGCTCAACTCAGACTAATGGGCATCAGAATGGAAATGGTGTTTCTTCCCATGGAAAGCTCGTTATTGAAATAAGGGCATACTTAAAGAAAGGTTTTCCTGCTCCCCAGCTGAAATCGTTTTTAAATTCTCTAGCAGGTACTCCACAAGAAGTCATGGATGCACTACTTGATGCCCTTTTTGAAGGTGCTGGAAAGGGTTTCTCAAAGGATGTGGTGAAAAAGAAGAGTTATCTTGCCGCAGCTGTTCAAGAGGAAGGATCTCAGCCAATTCTGTTGGGTGCTATTGAGACCTTCTGTTTGAAAGCAAACCCTGAAGCTGGACGAGAGGTGGCTCTGGTTTTGAAAGCTCTCTACGACAACAATGTGTTGGAGGAGGAGTTTATAGTAGCCTGGTACCAGCAGGGTGTGAAAGGCAGCAACAAGAGTTCCCCGATGTGGAAGAATGTGAACCCCTTCATCGAGTGGCTCCAGAGTGCCGAGTCAGAGTCGGAAGACGAGTGAATTGTCCGCTTACTCTAAATAGGTTTGTTCTGTCGCGGAGTAGTAGTAGTTGTTTTGGGAATAATGGAGATCACTGCTTGGTGTTCCCTTAGTGATTTCAAAAGTGTCCCTAGTCTTCTGTTTCATAGTGGATTCATGGTTTCTCGAGTTCGGTCGTATGTGTTTTCTGTTCTTCGTGAGGAGTCACTGTGTACTCTTGAATTTGATCTTTATGTGCCTGGTTTAATGCGTATCTGTTATATTATATCTGATTTGAATTTGAGTTTGATTTTGGTATTTGTATGGATTTTTCTATGTTTATTGGCCTCTTGATCGTCTTGTCTTTCAAAATTTCAAGTTTGTTTCAATTATATTCCTTTTTATTTTTAATTTTCAGAAAAACATGAATTAAGAGTGAGGGTGGGCTAGCACCGGACCGCATTGAAAGATTTGAGAATATTTTTTCAAATTCCATAACCGATCATATCATGGACCAGGAATCCGACCGAATTTCTGCGGTCTGGTCTCAGTTTCTCTCACAAACAATCTGAATTTGTTTTTTAATTAAAAAATAGTTTTTTTTCTTTTACTTTTGATCGAAAGAATAAAAAATAAAAATAACATATACGATGTATTCAAATAACTATGTATGATTAAATTAAACATTCATAATGAACTGATATCAAATTAGTACAACACAACAGCAAGGTACACAACCTAAAACATAGGGGTGGGCAGAACCTGCTCGAGGAACAAGAACCAGACCGAACAATTGGTTACGGTCCAATTTTGATCCTAGATCTGGTTTCAGTCTTTGGGTCGATATTCCCACCAGTTTCGGTCTGGTCTTCGATCCTCAATCTCAAAATTTCATAAAATGAGGACCAGACCGTGAGTTAAAAATAAAAGCAAGGTAGGGCTTCACCAATTAGAAATCTTCATCTTCTCCCTCTGATTTTCCCGATTCTTTGTATCCCTTTCTGCTACAAAGGATTTTCAAAAGCCAAGTATCTTCTTTGTATTCCTAAAAATTGTTTCTCACTTTCTCTTTCTCTCCTTCTCTCCCATCAATGGACTTTTTCGATACAAATGGTTGCCCTGGTTCGACGAACTTTGTAGTTTTAGATGAGTTCTCAACCCAACCTTTTCTTAATTTGGAGCAGTCATGGCCAATTGGCCTAAACCAATTTACCTCATCTCCGATCCATCAGATCCAAACTCAGATCCAGCAAATTACTCTCCAGATCTTGATTTCGATTAGACCCACCAACGTATATACTCATGTCATAGTAAGCTAAACTTCTTTGGTCAGAAATCTAATGAAATGAAGCAAGTGAGTTCTCCATTAAAGTTGATGAAGCTTTACAGAGGAGTTAGATAGAGGTACTGGGAGAAATGGGTAGCTGAGATTCGTCTCCTGAGGAATTGAACTCGGCTATGGCTTGACACCTTCGATACTGCGATAGAAGTCACGTTAGCTCACGACTAAGCTGCTTACAAGCACACAGGCGATTTAGCAAGCGCAAGACTTAATTTTAATGTTTAAAAAAAAAGGTGGGCGGAGCCAGACCGAATTGAGACCAGATCAAAAATTTCGATTCAATCCCAGTTCGATCTCAGTTCCCCCCAGGGCCGGTTCCGAGTTTTAGAAATTTTTTTCCAAAAGTTCGGTCCGATTTCGGTTCAAGCTCGAAACCAGACAGACTCGGACCGTGCCCACCCTTACTAAAATAGAAGGAGATAACACAAAATAACAATTAATGTTCTCGGATTGATACCAAACATCTTGTCGAAAGAGACTCCAATGTCAAACAGAAAATTGAACATTAAACAAAGCTAAACATGCAAGCTAAACATGCAAGCTAACAAACTTTAAATTGGAGTTTAAAATATGTAGCCAAAATAAGACAAACTAATAACAAAGTACTCCTCGAATTTACACCAATTACTTGGCCCAAAGAGACTCTAAATTGGGCAACAAATGAATACAAACTTCACAATTAAACAACAAAAGGTACAATTTAGATTGGACTAAATAGTATTAAACAATAAACACATCTATTGTCTCTTATCATAGACTATTGCGTTGGCCGAAGGTAAAGTTGAGACTTGAGTTGTTTGCTGCCGAATGTGTAAGCCGTGAGCAATAAGTTGAAGTTGAGTTGCTTGCTGCATAGTGCCAAGTGCGTGAGGACTGAGTGACCATTGCTAGTCAAGCCCTAACTTCTGAGAGAGTGACTCGTGATCACTGAGGAGTGATCGAGTGAGGCGTGAACTAACCTGACCCTGCGGTCTGCGAGCCTACGGCTTCGTGATGAAAATTGAAGCTGCAGAACTGCAGATTGCAGAAGAACCAAAGAAGTCGTAAGTGGCTAACTAGCAGTTAACCTGAAGGGTTCGGTTCTATGGTCTGGTTTTGAGATTTTGGTATCCAGATCAAAGTTCGAAGACCGAAATCGATGAAATTTTAGTTGGGAGGATCGATCTCAAACTGAATTACTTGGAGGATTGACCGAAACTAGATCAGTTCGGTTCAGTTATCAAGAATTGGTGTGGTGTGCCCACTCATATTTAAGAGTGGAAACTGTTGAAGGTCCTTTCTCTCTCTAATATAATATTTGTTTTATTCAATTGGTCAATTTTTTGTAAATTTTATGATGTTATGATGCAATACTTGCTCGAATAACATGTTCAAAGTTATAGGATCCTTGCTACATTTTCTAATTATTCTCTACAATATTATAGAGAATAATCATGAATATATATATAAATAATAGTAGCCTTTAAAATTTTCATTTTCTTTTTGATACTGTAGCCATATATGAAATTGCTCAGTAATGAACATAAAAATAGAGTGGAGAAATGTCCTATTAAATATTATTTTTCATTTTTAAAAAAAAATATAATTCAACTTTTATTATTTTTCTTAAAATTTTTTAGAGTAAATATCAAATTGCCCTTCGAAGAATTTGAATTTTATCAATTAACGTATTGTGCTTTGATTTGTTATCAACTGACACCTTCCTGTTAGAATTCCGTTAAAAAATGGCCATGTGCACCGCACAAACTGTAATTACTTCTTCTTCTGGACCGACTTCTCACTGTATAGAATTTATCCAAACGAAGATTAGTAGCTTTTCGGTAAAAGATCATGCCTGTTTCTCTCAGGAAGATAATCATAGATTAGCAGCTTCTCCCCTCTCTTTTCCATGTAGAAAGCTCCGAAAGGAATCAAATTTTCATGATGGATCCTCCCCAATTGCTTAATAGCCATTAATCAGGAGCTTCTGTTTTGCAGCTACCTTCTCTCAACGGTCTTAAAGCAATTACTCTCCCATCAGCAAGCTTGGCTTTAACACAGTTCCACACCTCCTCTAATGTTAGAAGCTCTCCACCCTGAAACTGAATCAGCTTCCCGTCATTTCCACGGCCTCAGTGGCTTTGGTTTTTTCTGTCTTCTTCTTCTCCTTCTTCGTTTTTTAAATCGCTTTTGCTTTTCGATCTGCTCTTTTTTTTTTTTTTCTTTTTTTGTTTGTTCCGGGAATTCCCGATTGATAATGAAGCTAAAATCACAGTTCCAGTGATCAATCCGATCACAATTTTTGCGATGGCGCCAGAGCTCAGTCCTGAACTTCTGACAAAATTTTCCAAAAGCAACCCACAAAGTCCCAGATTGTTTCCCTCAAAAGCTTTCGCTCCAAATTTGGAACTGCAAAAAATGAGCAAGGTTTCAATGAAATTGTTGTGCGAGAGGTTCAATTTGTCGGTACTTAACTTGGACAAACCATCATGAATAGAACCAGAAAACATGCTTCCACTAAGATATAGTTATTCAAGACCATGAAAACTTACAATAAATTAATGAAAATTTCCAGAAAACTTATTTGTCACTCATGTCCAAAACTTCAAGACGAGTACAAGTACAATTAGGCAATGCAGGTTGTGAAATGCCCCCAAATAGTGAGTTTCCATGAACCCTAATCAAAACAATTTTATCGCAGAGATTCCAAATTAACAAAGGCAAAACCTCTCTCAACAAATTCTTACTCAAATCAGAAATAGACCGAGCTATAGCCAATTTCAAGAGGAATAACTCCGGTCAAAGAAATAATGTTGAGGAAGAGATTGTGGAGGAAAGAGAACTCGTCGAGGTCAAGAGAAAGCCGGCCAGTAAAGTTGGTAGCAGGAAGCTATAGAGAAAGGAAATGAACCGGATAGGTTATTAGAGCTTTTGTGCGGTGCACGTTGCTATTTTTTAACGGAATTCTAACGGGAGTTTGATAACGGAAGAAAGTTGAAGATGTCAATTAACAAAATTCAAAATGCAGGGTTTAAATGGCGATGTTATCTTTATCCAATTTTTGAAATGTTACCGGTATAAATAGCCGCCGTCAATAGACATTCCATATCTTAACTACCTGATTCGGTCACTATTTATATCTGTCACGTCATGATTGGTTCTGATCCGCCCTTTATTACTGCTCTGATCGATCGTTTTGGTGTAATTACCATAAGCCAACTGTTTTCTTCCGGCAGCTTCGAATGGTTAGAAGGGCTTTTAAGTCAATTCGAGACGGACAATGAAATTGAATGTTTCCTTAAGGTATCTCTCACTGACATTGCTGGAACGCTATTTCAGCACCGTCTCTTGCGCTCTCTCTGCGTTCCCTCCGACCTCAACCCGGTTCTCTCTCTCTCTCTCTCTCTCTCCATGCTTAACCCTACTCACTAGAGAGAGACAGAGGGAGCATTCTCTCTCTGCATTTCTCTGTTTCCGTTTGGAAACCCTAATCCCTAAGCCTATTCCCTTCAAAAAGTTATTGATTCTTGCAATGGCGGTTCAGTATCGGTTCGTCGACCAGAAAATTTGGCGCGCATGTGCTGGTTCCACTGTTCACACGCCGAATGTTCATTCTAGAGTCTATTACTTTCCGCAGGGGCATTTGGAGCAAGCGTCTTCTGCTCCCTCGTATCTCTCTCCTCTTCTCCTATCTAGGCCGGTTGTTCTTTGCCGTGTTGTAGCCGTCCAGTATTTGGCCGATCAATGTACGGATGAGGTTTTCTCCAGGATGATTTTGCACCCTATCCACGGCTCATCTTCTGTCTCGTTTGGCTCTGCTGAAGCTCAGGGAACTCCATTTGATAGTGATCGAAATTGTGAGAACGATGATAAGATTGTTTCCTTTGTTAAGATTCTTACTCCTTCAGATGCTAATAATGGCGGCGGATTCTCTGTCCCGAAGTTCTGCGCTGACTCTATTTTTCCTCCGCTGGATTTGAAAGCGAATCCGCCTGTTCAGACACTATCGGTCACTGATATCCAAGGTACTGATTGGACTTTCCGCCATATTTACCGCGGGACACCTAGGCGACATTTGCTGACAACTGGATGGAGCAAATTTGTGAATAATAAGAAGTTGGTGGCGGGAGATTCTGTTGTTTTTATGAAAAATTCTAAAGGAGAGATGTTCGTAGGCATACGCCGTGAGGTAAGGTTGAGTGGGAGTGTGGATTATTCCCGTTATGGGGGAATGATGGAGAAGAGGGAAGGGAATGACTTTGAAATTGGACTAGGAGGAGCGGAGTTTTCGAGGAGCATCAGGGGGAAACTGCCACCTAAGGCGGTGGCTGAGGCTGCTGAGATGGCGGCAAAAGATATGCCGTTTGAGGTATCGCATTACCCAAGAGCCGGATGGTCGGATTTTGTGGTGAAGGCTGAACTGGTGGACGAAGCAATGAGTGTGGTTTGGGCCCCTGGGTTCAGAGTCAAAACTGCCTTAGAGACAGAGGATTCATCAAGGGTAACGTGGTTCCAGGGCTCAGTTTCGGCTGTTCGTTCTTTCCAAAATGGAAGTTGGCAAGGATCTCCTTGGCGCATACTTGAGGTAGATGCTATGCTCAATATCTTTTTGATCTATTTATTAATTCATTTCCAAATAATTTTTGGTTCCCGTGTGTGTTGAGTTTGTAGCATCACTCAGTTTATAGCATGATATTGGGTTGGAAACCAGAATGAATTTTTGAGTGACTCTGATGTGAGATTCCATGTTTTGTCGACGAAGTATATGTAGTCTGACTAGTAGCAATGGTATAAAGAAAGACCTGGTGTCAATGTCAACTTGGTGTATCTAACCATGCTAATTAGTTTCTACTACTAGTGATTGACAAAATGATTTTGATTTCTGCTGCTCCTTATGTTTTGAGATGCATATCTTCTCACATGTTTCTCCGAATCATTAAACTCGTCTTGAACAGGTGAATTGGTAATTATATCATTCCAACATTTCTATTTTTCAATTTTGAGTTAAACTTTTTTTCATAGGCTGATTTAGGGAGTTCACTTCTCATCATTGATTTGATACATCAACTAAAAAGTCAAGAAATTAATGAAAGAATTTATCCTTTTGTTTTTTTATTGAATAATGATAATCAATTTACAACAACTATATAAAGAAAAATAAATAATCTAGTTAAGAATTTCATACTTTCCTAATACATTAAATCTCTTAGTTTTTAGGAATTTCAACACTTCTCCTCAAGTTGGGTTGTGTATGTTGTGCAAACCCAATTTGTTATATAGTTCCTCAAAGTTAAGACTTATAAAAGACTTGCTCAAGATGTATGCTAGCTGAACTTTAATTGGAGTGTATTATAGTTGATCTTCTGAACTCTCAATTTTTTTAGCTATGAAGGGTCGATCTATCTCCACGTGTTTCGTTTTAACATATTGTACTGGATTCTTTGCTACACATGTCACGCTTGAGTTTTAAACATTTTTCACACATTATCTTTAACTCCGTCATAATTCTTCTAATCCTAATTTTTTCACACATTGTAAAAGCTAATGCCCTGAGTTCGACTTCAGCACTGCTTCGAAAAAACAACGATTGTTTTTTGCTTTTCCATGTGACGAGGTCACCCAATACGAATGCACAATATCCAGTGGTTGACCTTCTATCTTTCTGACTTCCTGCCGAGTTTGCATTAGAGTATACAATAATATCCCAAGCTTTACTCTTTTTGAAGAGTAATCCTCTATCAGAAGTAATCTTCAAGTATTGGAGGATCCTATACACTACTTCCATGTGTTCCTTCATTGGCTGACCCGTAAACTAACTAACAATACCCACTACAAACCTATGTCAGGTCGCATATGAGAGAGATAAATAAGTCTTCTCACTAGACGTTAATATATTCCTTAATCTATACGAACTCTCGGATTTCCACGTCCTAATTTCTGCTTTGAATCCATGAGTGTGTTTGCAAGCTTACATCCCAATTTCTCTCAGTAGGTCAAATGTGTATTTTTTTTAAAGATGAAGATTCTTTTATTTGATCGAGTCATTTCTATATCAAGAAAATAATTTAAAAGGCCAAGATTCTTTACTTTAAATTCTTTTGACATAGATCTCTTTATCTCAATTAATTCTTCTTCATCGTCTCCAGTCAATATTATGTCATCAATATAGACAATTAGGCTAGCAATCTTCTTTCTCAGAGTATGGTTTATAAAGTGTGTAATCTGTCTACCATTGAGTAAATTCTTGTCTCTTTACTAACTGTGAGAATTTTTCAAAACATGCACGAGGAGATTGTTTTAGTCCGTATAATGACTTTGATAACTTGCATACTTTGTTATTCTTGTGATTGATTCAAACGCCTAATGGTATCTCCATATACATTTCCTCTTTTAGATCTCCATTTAAGAAGACATTCTTGAAGTTTGAGCTGATGTAGAGACCAGTCTATGTTTGCTGCAGCGAGAAGAATTCGTATTGTATTGAGTTTAGCCATAGGTGTAAACGTTTCTTGATAATCCACGCCCTATGACTGAGAAAGCCTCTTGCTACCAATAGAACTTTAAGTCTTTCGATATTGATATCTGTTTTATACTTTATCAATAATATCCTTTTGCATTTAACAGTTTTCTTTCTTGGAGGGAGATCAGTGATAATCCAAGAGTCATTCTTCTCTAAGGTCATGATCTCTTATTGAACAACTTGTCTTCATGTAGGATGTTTCAAGACTTCTTGAATACTGGTGGGAATCTGAACCTCATTTACCTTTGAGATAAATGTTTAATATGTTTGAGAGAGACCTACATAGGAGACAAATTTCTGGATAAGATGTTGAGTGCAGGCCCGAGTACCTTTACTTAGAGTAATAGGGAGATATGAGTCTTTTCAGTCTGTTTTTCTTCATCCATCTTGTTGTGACTCTCTTTCTCCTACCGTGTCAGTCTTAGCAATTATTTGGTGTGAATCAAATTCTTAGACTGGTGTAATAAGTGCTAGGTTTTTAATCTCACCCTGAGGCCTCCTAGAGTATATCCGAATTTTCTTAATTGTTAGTTTTGTTAGACTTTTGGTTTTGGGATAAAAACTAAATGCGGTTGATTTGCTCGGGTTGGACTCTGAACTAACGACACGTGGTGGCGTTTCTGGTACTAGAAAATCTCACTCCCAGTGCTGAAATTATACTTGGTTCTCCCCCTGAATTTTGGACTTGGAAAAATATGGACTTTGTTTAGAGAAAATGACATTCATAGTTTCACTAGTTTTCCACGTTGTAGGATGGTAACGCTTTTATCTTTTTATTTGTGGACTATCTAATAAATACACACTTGATTGCCTTTAGATCAAGTTTACTCATATTCTGTTGATGGATAGAGACAAAGGTGGAACATCCAAATGTTCTGAGAGGAAGATGAGAGGAGAGAACTTGAGCATGAAGAAAAAATTAAATGAAAACTTGACGAGGGGTTTGGAATTTAAGTACACAGAAAAACATTCTATTATCAATGAGATATGTTGATGTGAGGAAGGCTTTTCCCCACAAATACTTGGGAAAATTCATAAAGGACATAAGAGATCTTGTTACTTCGAACAAGTGACGATTTTTTTCTTTCTGAGACACTACTTTGTTGAGGGGTATTGACACAAAAACTTAGCTGAACAATTATCTGTTTGGAGAGGTAATCTCCTAGGATGAAATTGAAGTATTCCTTAGCATTATCGGATTTAAAGACTTGGATTTGGTATTGAACTCTGTGTAGACCATATTGTTGAAAGTATGAAATATTCTTCCAATATCTGATTTTTCTTTCATAAGGAAAACTCAAATGAAACAATAGTGATCGTGAATAAATGTCATGAAGCAATGGACTCCACTTATATGTGAAATTGTAGAGGGTCCCCAAATATCACTCTGAATAAGTGAAAAGGGCTTGATGGAGAATAAGATACGGATGGATAAATAGATCGTGTGTTTTTTGCAAGCTGACATATATCACACGAAAATTTTCACTTTTATTAATAAATAAATGAGAAAACACATTGTTCAAGTAGAAGAAGTTGGGATGACCCATTCGACAGTGTCATAGCATAATTTCATTATCTTCATTTGTAATAGAACTAGAGATAAACTTAGATGGACTGACTGTTTGGAAGTATACTACTAGCAATTAGGGCAGCTTCAGATTGAAGAGTTTGAAAAAGATGAAGTCCCGAGCACATCTTAGCACTGCCAACTCTTTTCTTTGAACTCAAATCTTGAAAGAGTCACACAGTTGAAAAAAATTGAGTCAAACAATTATGATCACGAGTCAGTTTGCTAATAGATAGTAAATTGCAATCAAGATTTGGAACATGAAGCACTGATTTAAGTAAAATTTCATTTGAGAGTTGAACAAATCCAATGCCATTTACTTTTGATGAAAACCCATCAACAATGTGCACTATTAGATTAGTATTGGATGGCTTATAGTCATGAAAAAGTGATCTATCCCTTCTCATATAGTTAGATGCCTCAGAGTCTATGATCAATTGTTTTTCTTTTATGCCTCATACCGAGTGTGCAGAAAAAAAAAATCTTTGCATGAGCATACATACTTTTGACGTTAGCAGCAGTCGAATGTTGAGATAGAGTATTTTTGAATAGTTGTTGGAACATCTCTAGTTGTTTATTTAGGAAAGGATTTGGTTCAATTACTGATGATGGTTCTTCCACCATGTGGGCAAAGTTTGCTCGGCTATCTCTATCATAAGGTTTTTCCGTTGGTTTTCCTATGTAATTTCTAACACGTGTCTTTAATGTAACTTAATTTTCTACAATGATTGCACTTAAGTCTTTCTTTTCATTGTTGGCGTGAGGTTTGCTAGTGTGATTCCCGGGTCGCAAACGCTAATCCTTCTAGGGCTGAAGAAGCCTTTGAATTTTCCATCATAACTCTTTTTCTACTCTTCTCATGACAGACCTCGGAGAAAGCTTCTCGCAGACTCATGAGAGGCTTCGATCCCATCACTTGTCCCCTAACTTTGTCATGATTTTTGTTCAAACTAAGCAATAATTTGAACGTTCGCTTCTGTTCCACGATTTGCTTGTACAAAGCGTTGTCGTTGCAATAGGCCCACTGATAACTCTCAAATACATTTAGTGCTGCCAATAGCATACGAGGGTATTGAAGTATTGGGTTACGGTGAGATCGATTTGCCATAAGTCTTCTAGCGAGGATTCCACGACAAATAATTTGGACGCGTTACTGGAGTAGGTTTTTTTGACGGCTTTTTAGAAATCTTGAGCAGTCTCGTAAAAAAGTAAATTGACGACTTCCCAGAGATCTTGAGTAGTCTCATAAAGAAGTAAATTTTCTTCAATGTCAATTGTCATTGAGTTTATGAGCTAGGACATAATAAGGTGATTCTCGGTCTTCCACTTCTTGAATTTTGGATCTTCCCTTATTGGGATCGTCACCTCTTCGGTCAAGAAATCTTCCTTTTCTTTGCCACAGACGAACATTCTTACATATTATGATCACTGTAAGAAACTGTCCATTGAGTTTATGATTTATTATAACTTGAGACAATGACTCTAAACTACCCGGCGTTTTAGAATTTAGATTGAAGGCCAAATTTGAAGTAAAATAATATGAACTATTGTCGATGGTAGAACTGTGTGATTGGTGGCCATGGCAATCTTAGCAATGGCGTGACTATAGTACTGTCTAAGGGGGATACATTGTTGCCATTGAAGACCACCGGCGTTGACGATGTAGCATGGTGGCTGAGTACTCGCTTAAGTTATGAAACATAGAAAATAGGGTGTACCTTTGAACCTTCCGATAAGTTCTGGTGATTAGCAACATTACCTATTTTGTCAAGAATTTCAAACGGTCCATGATAGTGAGAACCCAGTTTTGTGTTGCTGTGTTGTCGCATCGAAACTTGACGATGAGGCTGTAATTTTAACCAAACTAAATCCCCCACAGAAGAAGACGTTCAACTCGTGATGTATCGAGCAATTTTTTCATGCGAGCCTGAGCTCGATAAAGGTTGTCGCAGAGCAATTGAAGGAGTTCATCTCGATGTCTTAGTTGCTGGTCAACTGAACCAACTGTGGTTTACCCCATTGTAACGAAGAAGAGTAGCATCTCTTCCATACAAGGTCTTAAATAGTGTCATATTACCAGCTCTTTGATAATTGGTGTTATACCAATATTCGCCCGGCTTAACCATTTGCTCCAAAATTTAGGTTGAGCAGAAGTAAAACAACAAAGATAGGGTTCCAAACACCGATTGACCATTTGTTTGTGGATGATAAGAAAAACTCATTTGGAGTCGTGTCTGTTGCAAACAAAAGAGTTCTCTTCAAAATCTGCTAGTAAAAATTTTATCGCCATCGCTAACCACACTTCGTGGCATGCCGTGGAGGAGAATAACCTCTCTGCAAAAAAAGCTCAGCATCTTCTTGAGCTGTATATGGATGTCTTAGGGATAAAAAAATGTGCAAATTTTGTAAGCCGATCAACCACCCCTAGAATAGTATCATGACGGAATGACCGAGGTAGACCTTCAATAAAATCAAGAGCAATATCTTCCCACACTTGCTCAAGGGCAGACAAAGGTTGGAGAAGACCTGTTGGGCTGGAAGAATTTATCTTGTTTTGTTGACAAATGCTACAAGTAGCCCAACATTTCCTTCCAAAAAACATGTGCACTAATCCTTTTGTAGAAACGATACACTCCCGACTGGTTGCCCAGTGGTGAACTGTGAAATTCCTCCAACAGCTTAGCCTTTAGAGAAAGATTGTGGAGGAATAAAAATCTTGCCTTTAAACAACAGTAAGTCATTCCAAATTGAATATCCAAGGTCAGTATTCTTGCCCATAGAAATAGCCTATTTGATTTTCACTAGGTCTGGATCAGCTTTCACTTCCTTGGATAAAATTAAAAAATCCATGAACGCTGGACCGGAAATAGGTAATAGGAGTTCTGAATCTGCCTACCAGCCTCGACGGGACAATGCATCATCCGCTATATTCTCCTTGCCGGGTTTATAAATAATAAAGAAATTGTAGCCCAACAATTTAATCAACCTTTATGCTGTTTCGGCGTGGATAATCGTTGTTCCAGCAAGAATTTAAGAGATTTTTGATCCGACGAAACTGTGAATTCATCCCATTTGATATCCTCGTACTCGGGAATCAATAAATTTGACTCCGCCCCAACAAATAAGACCGTCATTTTTGGACCGCCAATATGAGTGACATTAACTCTCTTTCATACACTGATTTTGCCCGAGAAGAAGAAGATAATCCTTTGCTGAAATAAGCTGGGGCGACCTTTCTGCATCAATATTGCCCTTAAGCCCCCACTCAAAGCATCAACTTCCAACTCAAATTGTAGAAAAATCAGGCAACGCTAATACCAGCGTTTCTGTCATGCACTGCTTAAGGATATTAAACGGTAAGTTAGCCTCGTTCATCTAGTGAAATTCATTCTTCTTACGTAAGTCAGTGAGGGGACAGTCAATGAGGGGATGAGTAATAGCCCCATATCCTTTAACAAATCTGCAATAATACCCGATTAATCTTAAGAATCTCCTCAAGTCTTTTACATATTTAGGGTAAGCCAAGATACTATGTTGTGCACTTTGTCATCCTCCGCTGCTACACCAAACGAGTTAATGCAGTGACCCAAGTAGTGAACTTCGGATTGAAAAAATGCACATTTCTTGATATTAACAACGAAATGTTCGTCACAAAGATGTCTCGAAATGGATCCTAAAATGGAACATAGATGTCCATAATGCTGGGATCCGGTGCGACTGTACACTAGAATATCATCCAAAAAATAAGAAAAGCGTCAAAGGAACGGCCGTAACATGGAAGTCATTATGGACGGGAAAGGTAGCCAGAGCATTTATTAAGCCAAAAGGCATGACGATGAACTAGTGGCCTTCATGAGTTTGAAATGTTGTCTTCTCAATATCTTACTGATGCATTCTTATTTGATGATACTCGTTCTTCAAATCTAGCTTAGAAAAGTATTTTGCACTATGTAGCTCGTTGTTTAGTTCTTCTACAATAGGAAAAGGTAATTATCCGAAACAGCCAGTTTGTTGAGTTCCTTGTAGTCCACACAAAACTGCCATTCACCGTCTTTTTCGTAACCAAGATAACGGGGCTAGAGAACCGACTGTGATGGGGACAAATGAACCTTGTTGCTATCATATCAGCCACAAGTTTCTCAATTTGTGTCTTTTGAGTATGAGGGTACCCTTAAGGTCATATGTAGGGTGGAGTGGCTCCTTCTTTGAACTTGATTTTGTGACAATGAGAGCTATCTAGGGAAGGCGTACTACTGTGGAAAATACACTCGGATATTCCGGTTGAAGTTCAGTCAAAAAAGAATTGGTATCAGTTGGTAAAGCCAGAGGGTCAATCCGAAGACACATCGATAAAAAAACATTGGTCTCCCTCTATTGCTGATTTTACTGCCCTCCTCAAAAAAATCTGTTGTACTGACAGAGTATGAGTACCCGTTAGTGTATGATAAACTCCATTCCAATTGAAGCGCAACCACTGGTGCTGAAAATTGGCTTGTATAGTATCTAAACTTTGAAGTCAGTCCATGCCCAAAATGAAATTCACTCCAGGCAAATGGAAGGGAAACACATCTAAACGGAAAAGGACTCCTTGCATTGTAAGAGAAATAGCTGGACACGTGTTCAATCGCCACCCGAAACCCATCTCCTGCTTAACAGAAAATGGTTGAATAGGGTCCAAGTGGAGTTGGAACCCTTCACAATCTGCCACCAACAAAGGAGAAACTAGCACCCGAATCGATTAACATGTTCGTTAGTTTATCAACTACTGACCCCAAAAGCTTGAATGAATTGCTGCCATTAATCCCTGCCAAAGAGAACATAGAAAGACAGGGTTGAAGGCACATCAGTCCTTCTGCCTCCTCGTTCACCTTGTCTTCCACCGGAACGTCGTCGACTTGCGCGCAGCGACCCTCAAACATGAACTCCGTGGTTTCATTTAACAGTTGTCGATCCCGACGAAAAAACGGAGTGGAACAGCGGTCGTTGCGTCGATGAAAAAAATTGTTGACTTCCCCGTCAGAGACAGAAGAACGTGGGCCCAGTCGTTTCAACCCCGGGTCTGCTGGTAAGTGCATTGGTGCCTTCCCTTTTGGATCAAATGAAGACGGGATACCCATACCCGATTCTGGCGAGGTACGATGAGTTGATCGGATGAGAGCAACATCTGCAATGAGCTGGGGAAAAGCTCAGAGAGCTTCGTCAATACGATCCAGTTTATCATCTATTCTGTTGAGCTTATCAGTATGGCGTTCGACCTAACTCTTGAGATCAGCCATTTCCTTATCCAATTATTCCATTCTTTCTCCACGAGGAAACGGCTTGGCCGTGAAAACCACCAGAAGACCGTACAGCTCTGATACCAAATGATAGGTATTAGCGCCTTCTTCCCTTGTATTCGGCCATCTTTCGGTTTTACCTACACCGATGAAGCAAAACACAACAGAGAAAAAAATATAATAACACCACTAAACCACACCTCAAGTCTGGAAATCCACAGACTCGGTTAACATAACATAGAAGTTCCGTTTTACAAAATATATCACATCCCCTTTCTTCCCCTCCTGCTTTCTTATATAACTATCTTTCTCATACGTACAGGAAAACACTCCCCACTCAATAACTAACTTGTCAGTTCATCATTACAAAATACTCATACGCTATAACCCAAACCATTTACCTCATTTATCCCTCGTGTCATATTTTCCAAACAAACCTTGCTGTGAAGTTGGTGGTGTAAAACATACCTTTAGAAATTAAACGATTCTGTTGGCAATATGTTGATTTTTTTAAGGGAAGATGTACTTAAATATAATGCATATTCATATGTTGATGGGTTTGTTACTCCCTAGATGTCTGATAAGTCGCCAAAATAAGATTTTTCTTTGAAAATATAGAGTACTTGATCCGGGAGATTTGCTAATAGTTCTTAGTATTTTTTTTTTCTTGGACGAAGAGGCTGTTAAGAAAGAAATTTGGAATTGGTATCTATCCTTTTGCTTAACAGGTTGTCCGATAAAGATATAACTGGAAGAAGGCAAAGGGAAAATTTTGGTATATTTACCCTCTAGTAGGATTTCTTTGAAGACGGGGGATCTTGAATCAATTTTATTTAATATATCAAGTCTCTCCGTGAAGATAAGCTGCTTGGATCATGATGTCCATGAGATGGTATTATCTGTTTTTGGTAATCTTAAATGTATATAATCTTGAAGAACTATTTGCATGTAATCTTAAATGGTGGCTTGTTCGCCTTTCCTTGCAGCGTAAGAATTGTTCCCCAAAGTAAATTTTTTCAGCCTCAGTTTATTTATTTTTAGACTCCTTAGAATAGTTTGCTTTATTTGTTAATTTTAGTTCTGAAAATGATACAATTTTCTTTTACACTTCTAATATTCTGTACTTGCTCTTATATTTTCCCAATTTCAGCACCTCATTATAGAAAGTATCATTTTATGTATATTGGGGGCATAGAAAATGAATATTTTCTTTATATTCCCGCTCTTGACTGATGTTCTTATGTATTGATCTATATACCTCAGGTTAAATGGGATGAACCTGGTGTTTTTCAGCATGCTAAGAGAATCAATCCTTGGCAAGTGGAAGTCATTACATTAACACCTCCTCGACCAAATTCTTTATTTCACTCGCCGAAGAAATTTAGAGCTGTTCCGAATTCTGGAATACTGTCTGATGAAGCTGAACTCTTTTTTTCTGTAGATGGATTGAATAGTTCAACAATGGGGAGGAACCTCCCATTTTTGAATTATGACACATTTCCTGCTGGCATGCAGGGAGCCAGGCAAAATCCAATTCGTGGACTCGATTTATCTAAAACATATAATGAAAATACTTTGCAGAAGAACATTGGTAATATTGATAACAACGGGATCCCAAAGTTGAAATATGTGTCTACTGAGCTAAATATTGGTAGTTCATCTGATGACTTATCACCTGGTAGCCAGAGCAGTGTCCTTTCTTTTGGCTCAGAACTTACGGGGAACCAGGTCAAAAACCCAGAAAAAATCGGACACACTTCTTTTCAGTTGTTTGGTAAAGTCATTCACATTAAACTGGCCGATGAAATTGATTTTGATGATGGGGGCTGCATAGAAGATGATGACTGTAAGAGATACGATGAACCTCTAAACAACCCACCAGATATTTCCTTTTCCGGGGACAAAGCTAATTGAAATTTTGGATGTGTTTTGTTAAGAAGCTTTTCTCTTGAAAGCTTGTTCTTTTGTGAAGTAGAGATTACATCTTGGTGTCGCCGAAAAAGAGTACAGGTATGTTTATCTATAACTATCATTAAATCCTTGAGATACTCGCATATACTAGTAATTTGGCATCAAGTATATACAGATTAGATAAATGTGTTTCCATTCCATGTATTCTCGTCCATAATCTTAGTGGTTGTTTGTATGGTTCTAAAATGTATACAAAACAAGGAGAGCTATGATATATCACTTGACTTAAAAAATAGACACTGTCGCAATTAGTGGCAAATCCACACCCATCAAAAAAAGAGTACTACAAAAAGGAAAATTGAAAAGCTTCAAATTAAACCACATCTATTTCTCTTTTTCCAAAGACTTTAAAATATAACTTAGATGCCTTCTTCTTGTCTCCGCCCTGCTCCTAAGGATATTGCCAATTTCATTTTAGTTAGAAAATAAGCCACCAATTTAGATGTTCTTGATTTTCAGAAATGATGGAAACTTGCTCCTTGTCTTCCAGGTGTAAATGAAAGGAATACATGGCATTGCCATACTCGCCCTTTTTAACGTTGCATGATGACATATTAAAGTTATTCATGGAAACTAATCCTGTTCAATTTTAATTTTTGACTTGAAAAAAAAAAAATCCAATTAGCCAATCCATAATAACCATGACATCAATCAGAAAGTTGGATGACTGGGTAAGATTTGGTTCCTATTGATAGCATTTTATGTCCCACCGCCGCTAGAATGCAATATGATAAACCATTTGGATTTGGTTCCTATTGATAGCACTTTATGTCCTACCGCTGCTAGAATGCAATACGATAAACCATTTGGTTATCTTTTATCGAGGTCTATGTTTCTGCAGCTACAGCCTACATGCTATCTTATGAAGAATTAGGACCATGCAATCCAAGTCTCGAACTTGTTACCAGTATTATATTATACATGTTTTTGTCTTAAAGGCTGTTTTTGATTGATCCTGTCTGTATTTAAGATTTACGAAGTAAAAATAAGGCCTCCATGTTATTGACTCTATCCCACACACTAGTTGAATGTTGTATTATAAGAACTTTTTAGCATTTCTTACAATGAAAATTTGGACGCTAATTCTTGGCATATAATTTGCAATAATTTTTTTGACTCATCACATTTTTTTCGACAGGTATTTAGCAGGCCGGAATCATGCTAGGATTCTGACCCTTAAACTTGAAGTAGAGTTACGTTATCGTAGCTTGACTAGTTTACTTTACAACTTTTAATTGCACCGTCCAGATGTTAGATGTTACTTAACATGGCTTTAGCTTATTTCTCTTATTTTTGAGAAGTTTGTTAAATTTGATCCATTTTTAGTTTGATGGGTATGAAAGGAAAGCAGATGGAGCATCTTGAAATGATTATTTTTTTTTGGGATTTGACCAGAAACTGGATGACTGTGAATGAATCTAGTGTCGCTTTCTGTTTGATAAATTTGGTGTTGTTCTATACGATGGTGATTTATTATTAATTTAGTAGTGAATAATCTTCATTAGGTTCATGCAATGTTACATTTATTTCATCTTGGAAATGCAGATGAAGGAAATCAAATCTTCTGTGAACTTAAACCCACTTTTTCTTCTTTACATCGATATAAATTATACACAGTAATTAGATTGTTATTTATTTAATTGTTAATCATTTGTAGTTGACGGAATTGAGATTAAAAAAGTTTAGTTTACCGAGAAATTTAATGAGTTTGTGCAAAAATAGTTTCAACTTGAGAAGGCTCGGGCCCAGGGAAAAATGCCACAATGCTGGGCTGAGCCGGCGGAGCGGTGTGGCTGAGAATCTGCTTATTTAATTAGAGAGCGAGGGACGGAGAAGACAAATTGGAAAGGTCGAGAACAGGCTCGAACATCTCGTTTTGGTGAAACTGTAGAATCCGAATCTCCTTCCCCATTCGAGGTTGAGCTTCTTCTTCTTCTTCTTCTTCATCTGTGTGGCAGCCATATTCTTTGCAATCAATGGCGGCGTTTTGTCTTTCTAACCACGCTTTCTTCGCTTCTCCCCCTTCTTCTCTCTCCTTCTCTCAACCCTCTACACCCCTCCCTCAGCCTTCTCTTCTCCTTCTCGCTCTCCATCGCCACCATCTCTCTTCTCCTATTTTATCTTTCTCTCTCTCCCATCCTTCTTCACCTTCCTTTTCTTATTCTCGTAGGCGCCCCTTCTCCTCATTCCCCCCCGCTATGGACGCTGCAGCCACTGTAAGTTTTGCTCTTCTTTTTAATTTTCTGTGATTTATTCACTCTTTAATTTTGACATTTCCATTCATGAGATGCTGCTTTCCTTTGGTTCATATGTTTTTGGATTTAATATCGGTTTATTTACTTGTGTTTCTCTTTACCTTCAACCTCCAATCATCATTTTTATTTCTCCTCACTGTGATTGTAGATATACCTCACAGTTTTTCGGATTATCTCTAATGTTGAAAATGAATTGTTAATTTCGTGAGGATATCTTGTTGTTTTTAAAGTCTATTTATTTTCGGGCGATAAGGAAGTTAGCTTCAGTAGAAGAAGCGAAGGGGAAAACGTGGCCAAGTTCTATTTCTAATAAACTGCTTCGTCACAAGCCATGAAGATGTCCTTCATGTTTTTCTAAGGTTGTCCACGTCTCTATAATCTAGGGTGTGCTTCTCCTTATCTTCATTATTTTGCTTTTTGATTTTCTAATTTATACAATTAGCTTACCTATGGAGGGTTTTTGGTGGAGGTCGTTGTCATTGCCATCTTGCTTAATGAATCTGCTTGTCTCTTGATTTAGGTTCCTTATGCCCTGTTCTGTATATGCATGTTTTGATCAATTGCGATAGTGGATGACTTTTTTTTTCCTTTGACTAGACTAATATAGAAAAGGAGGAAAGTGAGGATGATGAAGAAATGCTGGAAAGTGAAAAAGATGAAGTTATCTCAACAGGTTTTCAGGGCCTAGTTCAAGAATATAAGGAAGCTCTTCTTAATGGCGATGAAAAGATTGCGTCCGAAATTGAGAGTAAATTGCACATGATTGAGAGCGAGAAGAATGAATTGTTCCAGAAAGTCTCTGTTTTGTCCACAGAGATCACTGCTGGGAAGGAAAAATATATTCGCTTACAAGCAGATTTTGATAATTTTAGGAAAAGATCAGAGATCGAGAGACTTTCCATAAGAACTAATGCTCAAGGAGAGGTGATTGAGAGCCTTTTGCCCATGGTTGACAATTTTGAGAGAGCCAAACAACAAATTAAGCCAGAAACGGAGAAGGAAAAAAGTATCGACACAAGCTATCAAGGTATATACAAGCAATTTGTTGAGATTATGAGGAGCTTGAATGTAGCTAGGGTGGCAACCATTGGAGAGCCATTTGATCCTTCTGTAAGTTAATGCTGCTGAGCTCTCACTTTGCTTTTTGGTTTGAATGTCATTGTTTATTAACTCTTCAAAGTTTATGGGTTCCTCTCGATTGACATTCTTGATAATGTTTTTAGTGGGTATGGGCTGAGAGCGGGGCTTTTTTTGTTTGCTATATATATTCAATGGAGAAGTTTTGTGACTGAATCATATTATAAATTTTCAGAAAATCACAAATGTAGGTGATAAATTTCGGAAGTGAAGTCATAGATTTATGTTTTGGTGTTTTCTGGCTTCAATCTTTTAGGAGAGTTGTCATAGATTCATAGTCATAGCATTCAACAATCATGATGGTAAGTAATCACTTCTTCATCCTTAACTGTTGCCTATTGACTATTTTGTATGTTATCTCCTACTATAGTTACATGAAGCCATTGCACGAGAGGAATCTGAAGAGTATGATGAAGGAGTTGTAATTCAAGAATTTAGGCGAGGATTTCTTCTTGGAGATCGGCTTCTGAGACCAGCAATGGTGAAAGTTTCTTCAGGTCCTGGAAAAAAGAAATCCTCTGTTGCAACCGAGACATCTGCCGAGCAACTGCCGCCGGCGGCGGCGGCAGCAGCAGCAGCAGCAGCAGAAGAAGTAAATGAATGATACTTAATTTAAGTTCAATTTATTTTTGACGTTCAAGGTTTTTTCCCCTGAGAAAATTGCAAGTTTCTGTTCTAGAGGAAGCAAGAGATGTATTGTTGATTTGACAGATTAAGGCATGGAATTGTTGTATATTGACCTTGGCTAGATTGAGGCTGAAGGAAATTAAGGAAGATGAAATGTAGTTGAATGCAATTTTGGGTTTTGGATTTGGTTTATTGGGAAGACTTCTCCAATGAGTAGTACTTTTCTAACGAGTATTTTTGCAATTGTAAGTAATGCAAGTGTTGTTCATTCGAGGCCATTGTTGATTGTCGTGTGAGAAAATAATTGTTTGTTTGGAAAGTGGAGTTCAATCAACAGATCTTGCAACTTCACTCGATGCTGTTATTATTTTAAATATTTTTTTATACCGTAATAATTATATCAATAAGTAAATAACTCATGAGTGAAACTTAGAGGTGCCAAATCTCAACGTGTTTGCTTATAAACTTGTAAATCACAATATTATATAGACAGATCAAACCCATATGTTTGAGTATTCATTAAGATGAGCTTTGGAAGCTGCAATCTGACTCTCAATGCTGAGACTTTGGCTGGCTCCTACTCACATGGCTTCTCACATCCTGAAATACTTTCCATTGAAAAATATACTCCACTCTTAATCACTTGACCAACTATCAATGAAATGAATTTCACTTTTTAAAGAGATTACAATAAAGTTTCAAGAAATAAAGAGTTTTATGTACGGGGCGGGGCGCATACATTTCCCGCTTCTTTTTCTCAGGTTAGGATATCCTAATTCTCGAGCAATATAACATTTGCGAGTTTGACGTTGACTCATTTTGCTTGAGCCCATATCACCTTTTCTGCAATGCATATTTTTCACTTAGAGCCTTGTCATATGCTAACATTTATAATATTTTTTTTCCCTACAATGAAAACAGCATATACAGTATCTATATCAAAATTTATACCCTTCTGAATTAGTTTAGGCTCCAAAATTTAGCAAATCATGCTGCCTGCAATATGTAATATAAATTGCAAAAGTAGTAAAAATTGGTCTCATAATCATATCAACATAAATTGAAACACTACTGTATATTTTGCCCAAATCAATGACCACCACATTACTCAACACAAAAAATACAGTAGCTTTCTGTGACCTGATTATATGTATTGACTTATCTTTCCATATAAAAAGAACTTCGAATAAAGGACACAGCTCATTAACACTAAAAAATGTAAAATTTCTTCATTGACAAGTATTTACATATAACAATAAATAATACTCAACGAGTTAATAGATTCCTCAATAAAACGATAATTTGTTTTTCTCTCACTTTCTTCTTGTTAAGGAACTAAAACGAATAAACAAAGATTGTGCATATGCTGAAACAAGTGATATTATGATAGAGCATAGGAATACTAGAGGCTTTCTCTCTCTCCCAATTACCAACCAAAATCTTCCCCACCTCTCACCCTTCCTCCTATAGCATTTATATCCTTCATACTAGTATCTTTTTTAAACTCCACCTCAGAATTCCCACAAAAAATACACCTCCACTCTTTTAAATCTTTCTAACCGAATAGTCTTCTCCTTCCTCTATTGCTACCGCTGCCTCCCAAGACTTTCTTCATATGTAAACCATATAGGGGCATATCACATTACGGAAGCAACGCTGAATCGCAAAAAGTCTAGAGAGATTGAGTTGTCATTTTCATTATCAAACTTCACCCATTCTCTCGCATATCAGCAGTCTGTGATGATCTATTTCTTGTGCTCGTGAAAATTGATCTTGGCCAATTTCTTTGCCTTTGTTGATATCACTAATGCCTACACATGCATAAGAGTTGAAATGTTGAAGGATGACTGTCAAGCGATTTCCAATTCTATGCTTTTTCACAGGACATAATAAATATGAAAACTTTTCGATCAGTGAATGTCATACACAAACATTAATCCAACAATTTTTCAAAACTTGCCACCACACTTGCAATGCAAAAATTTAGTGGCCTAATAACTGATCTATGAACATGTTGAGCTGTACAAACAATCAAATACAGTTTATTCCTTAAATTAATCATATCAGAAGGCAAATTTATGTGACTCCCGAAGGGAAGATAAAGCAAAGTTACCATCCAAAAGCTGAATTCTGATTGTTCATGCTATTATATAGCTTCGATAGTCGACGAGTTTGGGGTTTCTGTCTGACAGGTTTCTTCCGCAACCCAAAAATTTCTTGAACCAAAGGAACATGAACCAGAACCAACTTCCAAGCCAACCACCAACCTTAATTATTCAACATCCCAAAAAAAAAAACCTTTCGAAATAAGAATCCAAGACACAAAAATTGAGATCCTAAAATCGAAAACACAACTTCGTAATCTTGATTGGGCGACTCTGCAAGTGATCTCAAACACTTGAAACGAAAAGAAAAATAGATTACCAATTAAAATCAAGGAAATCGTAAACACAACTGCGAGGAGCGGGCGAAGAATAAGAAGCTCGAGATAATCCAATTGAGAAAGAGAAAACGTTGACGAAGATGAAGAAATCGACGACTCCATCAGAAACTCAAGCAAAGCTCCTTCCATGAAAGCAACGTTACATATAATAACACTCCACTAGATAACCAGGTTTGCCATGAATTGACCCAGGCCCAGGACCAGGCCCATGCCATATTTAAAATTGATTTTTTTTTAACGACTAGATTGTCTATGCAAATATAAAGATTGCATAATCATACAAGTTAATTAATTAATTTACTCTAAAAAATTATAGTAAAAAAGTGAGTATTTAATTAACATATTCTGGGTAAAAATAAATGAAAACTATGAACTTTTTAATTATTAAAATTAGATCCTTATAATTTCATCTTTAAATAGTAATTAAATTAATACTATATTTACCTTTTAATTTTATACGCTGATGCAAAAATCATCAATTACTGCAATTAATATTTTAATTGACTATTTATAATTTATCACAAATAGTATATGGGAGGGTAAAATTCAATTTAAATTTTAAAATATGAATTTTTTTTTAAAAATCCTTAAAATATAATTTGTAACCATTCAAATCTTAAATTATCAAAAACTAGTAATTTAATCCTTGTCAGCAGTTGACCGTTACTGTAGACCGGTCTATTGTTTGCACCCGTGATCAATTATTGATCACGGACCATGACTTTTAGTGAGAACGATCGACCGTTCTTCTCTTCTATTTAAGAAGAAGTTCTCCATTTTCATTCTACGGCTTTCGAAAACTGTAAAACATCTCTACTATTTTCTTGTTTCGGCAAGATTTCTCTTGGTTTTTCGTTTAGCGACGACGATGAATTTTGATTTAATTTGATCGATTGATTTATATGAGACATCAACTGATGATGCCGATATAGATTAGTATTCGTATGTTACACCTACATATGGTGATTTATGAATATTCGATCACTTAGATACAAATGAATAAATAGAGGTGCATTTGACTTCCAAAACTTTAGACGATGAGTTTCGAACACCGGACGGCTCGAATGATGACGAAGTGGAAAACATACAGGTAATAAAACAAATCTCAATGAGATTTTTTGGGTAGAAAATATAGTTTTTTTTTTTGGGCTATGTGGCCTCCTCCCTTGGCACAGTCCGAGAGATGAATGCCCCCTGATTGCTCTTTAGCATCCAAGTGTCGTTGACGTTAACAAAGCTCATCAGATTAGATAAATTTTGTCAAATACGTCGACAGATCTGTGAGCTCTTATCTACTCGCCAACTGGTAGCTGAATCCCAGCAAGGTAGATGATCTAGATCAGTGCGCCATACGAGAGATTTTTATTAGATGTCCGCCCGACCTCACGCATAAAACCTTAAATTAAGAAGCCAATGTTAAAAGTTTTCCCATTACACAGCTTTTTCATAACATACACGTCAATGTAGTTTACGAGATCTCTATGTATATCTCGCGGCTGAAGGCTGTGGGTTAACATGTGAATAACCCGAGTCTTGATATTCAAATCTCTCTATCGTGGCTTCACAAACCCCCCAATGTCGAAATTACGATGAATTCCCTGTAGGAACTCTACACCCTCGGACAATTAAAAAAAAAAAAAAGCAGTCTTGGGAAGCATGGTAATATTGTTCGGCCTCTTCCATGGCAAATCCAAGCACTGCATTCGCCGTTTATGGATATATCAGAAGCTCCACATTGAGGATGTACGTCCTCAAATCTTCTGACCTGCCAATTGCTGTCAGGTTCGCGTAGAACAAGCAAACTGTTTTGTCACAGCTATCGTCCATCAATACATACACTTCGTGTAAGCCGATGCTGTTAAATATCTTTTTGATCCCCAACAACTCTCAACCTATAAAATTGACAGTATTCCAATAAATAATTGAACTTTTGAACAAATCATGCTCAAATTTCTTTCAACACTTTTCATTTCGAAATTCTATAGCCAGATAATATTAAGTTTAAATATTAATAATAATGTTATATTAAATACTTAATTCAAACAAAATAATTAACATCTAATTAATTTTTTTAAATAAAATTATAAATTATATATAGTTTGTAAAATTATCAAGTAACAATTAATAGAAAAATATTTTGTCAATTTTTCTATTCTTGTTTTCCGTTGGGCGATTGGTAAAAAAAATAACAATTTAATTATGAAATTGAAAGTATGAAGAGAGTAATGAGAAAATTAAGGCTAAACCTGTATAATTTGTTGGGGTAGGGAGTGTAATTAAATGGAAAGATGGGGTTTATGTTTATCTGTGAGTACAAAAGTCAAGAAGTCTCTTCCTGCCGTCAACGATTTCATCGAAGAAATCGTCGAGCTGGCCAACGATGTTTTCAGCCCCCGATCTCAAAATTCCGAACCACCCTCTCAGATTCTCCACTTTCTCCCTGATTCCGCCGTCCTCCTCCGCCCCGACTCCCGCCGCCCCCCTCCTCTCCAGCTCTCCTCTCAGCTCCTCCATCGCCGTTTTGGACCTTCTGAACTCGTACAGAAGAACCCCCCTCCCTCCCCCTATCTGGTTCAGTTCTGACGCTACTCTTTCCTGTAGCCTCGCCGTCGATATCATGAAGGCGGACCCGAAGTACAGGCATCCTTCGTACTCTCCTCCCCGGATATTTAATTCCGGCCAGTAGTATACCAGACCGTAAAGCAGGATTGTTAGGAGGAGAGAACTCACGTTTCTCATTGCGTATAGAACTCCTCTGAATCCGTTGAATCCGTTCAACTTCGATTCGATTAACACCTTCTCGTCGAATCGGAGCGAAAGAGGTTCGATTCGCGCTTCCATCAACGCTCGATTCTCCTCCTCCAATCCCACCGCTTCCCGCCGACAACCGGAAATCGCTCGGATAACCTAAATCCAGAGAATTGAGCCTGGTCAGGGAATTATCAATCTAAACAGAAACAGAAAATTGAGAAATTGTCGGAAGAAATTGAAGTCTGTCAATCAAAAAAAGGACCTGGCGATATAGCTGAGGGCTCAAATGGCGATGGCTATCGAGAGAGGAAGTAATATTGAAGCCGGCGGAATAGAAATTCTCCATCGCCGATATGCCGGATTTCAGGACATTGCAGGCCTCCCAGAGCTTAGAGCTCTCGTCCATATATTCGTCGAGCCATTTCTCCCCAACCGGCAAATGAAGCTTTTGAACGAGCGGAGTCAGCTGGGAGTGAAGCGATCGAAGAAGAGAGAGAACTCTCTGCAGAAACTGAATCGACATGAAATTATTGGAGAGATAAAGATGTTCGAGATCATCGATTCCCCGCTTGAGAAAGGAGTAGAAGCCATTAACGGAGTTGGTGGAGGAAGGATCCATAGGGGAAAAACAGAGAGAAGAACAAAAAAGTCGAGAGAGAGAGAGAGAGAATCCAAAACACAGCGAAAAGGAAGAAGAAGAAAGGAAATGTTTAGACGAAGCTCAGATTTCAAAGTTTGAAAATGATTGTTTGGAACAATGATGGGTGTTTCCTACGGGGGGAAAAGGATGATTGGTCATACGCCATTTTCATTCTTCAACTAGCAGAGAGAGAGAGAGAGAGTTCAGAGCTGAAATCTCACAAAACCATGGATTTTTCAGGAACTCCCATCCAAGTTGTTCCTTTTTTGAGCTCCCTTTTCTCCACCCGCTTAAAAGTTTCTGAAGTCGGGATTTATACCCATGAAAAGCACAGGTAGAGAGAGAAGGAGAGGAGAGAGAAAATCAAATGCAGTAGGGCTGGTATCATGACGAGAGAATTTGTCTGTAAGTAAAATGTTTGACTGAGAATGAGATTAACTAGGAATCCAGGACCAGTTGTAAATTCAACCTATTATTATAATTATAATTATGATCATCCAGTCTTCTTCTTCCTAGTTCCTCCTCCTCCTCCTCCTCCTCCTCGCCGGAGACCTTCTTCTCTTCTCTTCCTCCGGCGACGGACTGTTCTTCAAATTATATAATACTATTTATCTACTAATATCTCAAACTTAATTGCTTTGAATTGTCTTTATTATTTTGTATACCTTGGTACACAAATATTCTTGAAAAGTTGATAGTTTTATCATGTAATCCTACATTTTGTGTGACCATACTCTTAATTCATTTATTAATTTAGAAACGACACGTAAATATTACGTTATAATACGGGATTATATTATAATCTCACAAGCGAGTATACATTGTGTTGCTTATTCTTAGACTTCACCTACCACCCTTCAAGAATTATAATAATAATAATAATTAAAAAAATAATAATAATCTAAAATCCTTGAGTGATTCTTTGGCATCATTGAAATGAGGCTCAAAGATTTATGCTTTTGAATAAATAAAAAAAAACAAAGTGGGGTTATCCAAGATTGACAAGATACAATTCCAATACTATTTCATAAATTTCCTTTATTCTCTTCACTTTTTCACTTTATAATCCCACAATTTAGTTCCATCTTTAAAATCAAGTGTATTTTTTTGAGTATAGGTACAGTGCTTTTGGGACTTTGAAGAACAATTTATATACTTATTGATACTTATCATTATTACATAAGGGCACGATCTTATAAGTTGATCCATCATCATAACAATAATTAGTGGTTAGCTCTACCCTTTATTAACATTGTAATCTCACCCTTCTTGCAGGATTTTTTTTTTTATTTTATTTGCAACACGACCGTAACGCGTATCGCATGCTTTCATTCACGGGTGATACATTTTCTCATTGAAATGATCATTAGTAAAAACTATGTTCTTCAATACAAATACTGTGAATCGTATGTTAAAAATTGCCCGTGACGCTTGGGAATTTAATTTATTTATTTATTTTTTTTTTGTATTTTTAATAATATGTTGTTTAATGAAAGAAGTTGATTAAGAAAATAAGATTAGTTGGGAGTATCTATGATTGGATACCAAACACCATTAAACAAATCCAAACTATTTTACTGTGAGTGCCCACCAAATAAAATTAAATCTTTCTTGGAGACCCACCTACGAAATGTCATCAAACCCATTATATCAATTTTTATTTTATTTTTACATTTATGGAAAAATAAAAGATTTTTGAATGTGGGTTTAATAAATTAAAAATAAATAATATTAATTACAATTCCAGGTTGGTTTATTATTTCATTCTACAAACATAAACATGAGATAAGGGGTTATTCAGATCCTTTTTTCTAAATTAGTTTTTTATTTGGAAAAAATAAAAATTTAAAAACAACTCAGGTAAATGTAAAGTCTTCTGAGATATTAAAATGAATGAAGCAATAACGTTTGTTTGTTTTTTTTTTATATGCATTCGTAAAGATTATATGTGTGATAATTGACTAATATATATATATATATATATATATATGTTTAATTTAATTACTAATTTCATAAAGCAAACAAAAAAAAATACTTGATAAAAATCCAAATATTGCCTGCTTAAAATAAGGTAGCTCCAGATTTTAAGAATCTCATGAATTGGTATGGTGGGTCGGTAATAGTAATTCAATCAATTATATAAATGGTGGGATCGCTTAAATGTCACACTTCCTAGATTATTTTATGCATTCCATAGTTTAATATTCCTTTTATTATTATTATTATTATTATTATTATTATTATTATTATTATTAGAAAAATTATAAAATCAATTCAACATTTTCGAATAATATATGAATGATATCCTTTCAAAAATGTGCATATTATAATAATAATAATAATAATAATAACAATAAAGGAAAAATATATTCTAATATTTCATGTATTTTCCATTATGTAGGCTAAGGAAATCTACGAGAGAATGTTTGATTTTATAATCAGTAGTTTAGGATGGTCCACACCCATTAATAAAACTAATCTTAATCAATTAATTATCACTTTTGATTTCTCATTCCTTCAATCTAAATTAAAGAAAAAAAACAACCTAAATTACTAAATAAAATATTCTAGACTTTATTTTATTTTATTTTTCGAGTGCGTGTGTGTACATAAATCTTTAATCACATCAATCAATATTTGTCATGTCATGGTATAAGATTAGCGTATAAAGACAATATCAGTAGTTTAAATGTATTAACACATTATGAGGCTATCATTTCAAATTATACTTTGTTGCAAAGAGAAAATAATTTATACGATATTTTTAAATATATGTCACAAAAGGTAGTCCCCATCTAAGTCAAGAATGAAATAAAATATTAAATAGGAAATGAATATGATTATAGAGTGGAATAACAAAATCAATGATGAGAAGAAGTGGAGATGAATTTCAATTATATCTAATTATAAAAATAAACATCCTAGTCCCATAATTACTATAGAACTAGGAATTTGGCAGCTCTCTAAAACCTGCACCTCAAATTTATTATTTATTTATTTATTTATTTATTTTTATATTTTTTGTGGTGTTTAAGTAGAAGTCTTTCTAGTAAATTTCACTTTTTTTTTTTAATGTTTTTTTATAATTAAAAAACATAAAAATATATTGTCTTTATACATTGTTTTGTTTGACTAAGCATTGATTGGGGTGAGTGGGGGAGTGTTAGGATTAGGCAAAGCAATAAGCACTTAAGGATTCCATCCCACTAGACCCACCTATTTCAATCCCCTTTCCTCCTCCCCTAAAAGAGGGAACCCTTCTAAAATTTATATGATTTCCAACACTCTTAAAGTTGTAAACTTTCAACCTAGCATTCTCTCTAAAGTGCTTCTAGGCTTTATAAATGGAGGGTATCTACCCTAAGATCAACCGGCCCTACGTTACCCTTTTCATGATTATTGTTTTGATACATTCCGTCTATAATGGGTTGGCTTTATTTGATATTTCACTCGAGTAGTGTACACGACGATGAATGCAAGGTTTCAAACGTTGTATCGCTTGCTTATACCATGATTTATTTATTATCAACAATCTCGAAAGTTTAATTATTTATATTTCTTAGCATTTATCTTGAAATAACGTCATGCGTTATCATTTTTCATGACGTTATTTTGGTACGTTTAATCTATTATAGGTTCACTTTATTTGATGTTTCATTCAATTGGTGTGTACGAGGATGAGGCGTATGTTTACTTTATCTTGGTATCTTCTATTCTTACGTCAATATATCCTCATTAGTTACCAATAATTTTGGAGTTTAATCATTTAGATTTTTTAACATTTACCCTAAAATAATATGTTACATATTATCCATTTTGTGATTACCCTTTTGATACATTCAATCTATTATGCCCAAACTTTAGTTGATATTAGATTCTAAGTGGCAAGTACGAGGATGAATGTAGGTTTCTTATCTTGGTATCTTACGCTTTTATACTCTAATAATTATCAATAATTTTTAAAATTTAATCATTTAAATTTTTTAACAACTGCTCTAAAAGAATGTCATGCATTATTCTATCGTGATTATCTTTTTACGGCGCATTCAACCGTATGACTTTACGTGATATTCACTCTAAGTAGCGGACATAGTCCGAGGGTTGATCATCTCCTCGAGCATCTTTACCGACTATTTTCACATGTTTTTTGCCATCTATGCTTAATGCAGATGTATTGCTCTCGCATGACCATGTGGCTGAGTGAAGCACCACACTGGTTTTTGGTGCTCAAAAGTGGTTGCTTTATAAAGATTAGCACTTTTTTTAAGTCATCATTGGCAGTCAAATGGTTTGGACTGAAAGTGTTGCCTTTATACCTCATCCCCAACCAAACTAGTTAACACTTTGGATTATTGGTTTGTGAATAAATAAATACCCAAAATAGAACATAAAAATTGGAGTTTCATTGGTTTATGATGAGAAAAGGCAGAGCAATAATTGAGAAGGCTGCCACAAAAAGAACACTTCACGCTGTTTAAGAAATGGTGGGCTATTAATGGTTGCCCTTCGCAAAAAAGAAGCACCTTCAATTACTATTTTCATAAATTTTAAGTTTTTTATTTCTAAATTTTGAGTTAGTTTTCATTAATTAATATATAATAATTTTTTGATAAATTATCAAACGTGTTGTGCTATTAGATAACGTTATACTACGTTATCGAACATTATATTACTCGACATTTAAAAAGTGTAAGTATTGGCATAATATATTACCCATCTAGACGAATCCTACGTCTACACGTGGAAAACAATATAAAGATGTTATTCATTTTTATTTCATAAAATTTAAAAATAAGATTGGAATTGGAATTGGAGTTGGAAGGCAGAAGCCAGAAGGTGGCAGAAAAAGCATAAAAGTAAAAAAGACGAATGGCTATTTAAACCAATTACGGCTGCTTGGCCCCCCCTCTCAAAGCCAAAGGAGGTGGAGCCGCCACTTTTGGTGGCGCCTTCCTCTTCACCCATTTCTTATTTTTGCTTTTTTTTTTTTAACTTTAAATATTAATTTCAATATATGTTTAATATTTTGTAATAAATTTGGAATGAGAAAATGATCTCCGTCTTAATAATACTATAATAAATTATGAGTAACTTTCATCTTTTAAAATATTCACTAACGTGTTAAATAATAATTAATGTAATTAATATAATAAATTATAATTTATTATACTAATAATTATTTGACACATCAACAAGTATTTAAAAAGTGTAAAAGTAACATTATTAATTTATTACAGATACCATACAATTCGAAGAGCTTGTTTCCTGTCGAGCACGTTAATGGCATATTGCCACCCCAAAAGACTTTTGCCCAATTTTTGCTTGATGCTTACTACTGTTTAACTTCTCCTACGTATAGAGAAACATTGCATTCCCTCATTTTCTCTATTAACGATGCAATCCATAACTAACTAATGTAATTTGAATTTCATTTATACCCTTGACTCAAATGGATTTACCTGATAAATTTGAAATCTCCATCGCATTTGAGGAAAACAGTGATATGTTTGTATGCTGTTCTCTCTTAAAACAAACACTATTGTAAGAAACTGCGATGGAGCTGGTGATTTGTGGGATAGAATAGAGTTCTATGACTCAAAACTCTGATGTCTGGTTTTCTGACAACATTGTAAACAATCTGCTTATATTGTGATAACCCATCACCCTACTATCTTAACACTACTAAGTGCAGATTCATTTCTTCATATTTTAAACATGAGGAGCTGTTGAATGACTTGCTTTCTAGGTAACATTTTTATATCATACCAGAAAAGCAATATCTTCTTACCAGAGATTTAGATTGAACACACCTTGATCAATATCATTTCAGCTATGATGAGGGTTCACGAGGACAGGACGTCCAAAGTGAACTAAGCGCACGAAGACGATGGAAGTACTCTCCCAAGGCAAGCAAGCCACGTGCCGCTTGCTCTGTCAGTAGGATGTGGGACATCCGCTGCAGGGTTTGTTGCCGAAGATGGTCTGCCTGTGTAAGAAAATTGCTCAATAACTCAGCTCCAGTGAGAAAGTGAGACACCATACACGTGAAACAAGTTTCATCATTTAAAGAAAAAGAGATACTTCTACCATTTCATATTGGCTTCCATTTCATATTTGCTTCTTTAATGCAACATTTAAATTGACGAAGGATTTCAACATGTTTGCATGGTTTACCATTAAACAAATCAACATGGCTTCTTTTTGGATACTAAATGAACCATAAAAACATGCAGTCCAATACTAAACCTTAAATCAAAAGTACCAAGTAAAATGGACCATTAACTTCTAAAATTTTATAAGGTGACGTCGACAAGCATTTCAGAATAAATATACACTTTGAATGTTCTTTTTAGCTTATTATCATGTGTGTGTGTGCGTGTATTTTTTAATGAGATCAAGATGTTGAGCATGTAAAACCTGGCTCACAAAATTTTCCAGTGTTTCGAACTTTTCCATTGCATCAGCCATCTGGGAAACAAAACCTCCTGAACTCAGGTTATCTGCTGATGCGCTTTGCAGTATAGCCTGATGCAGTTTATCTATTCCCTGTGAGAGAGCATACTCAGCTTCTTGACATGATTGTCTCAGATTACTGATATGCAACACTTGCTCCTCTGTTAAGGGCCCAAAATGGGGTGTCAGAACCTGAAACAAAGAAGTTAAAGTTTCGCCATAGTTAGTGGAAGCAGCAGGATACTCCTGAATGCTGAGCCAAAAAATTTTGAACATTACAAAAATATACAGCCGATGTACACTCAAAAACTTGGAGAAGCAACAGATGGAATGATGATATTTATGCATGAGGATGAATGGATGTTTTCAAAGCATGGACTGGAGCTTTGTGACCTCTAATCATGAGCAAATTGTTGATTCATGTACCGAACTAACTGGAAAATAAAATCATAGTAATTTGACTTACTTAGGCAGGAATGCACAATAATACAGTCATAACTGATACTATAATCGATAACAAAAGCAACTCTAAGTTTCAGTTTAAAAGCCACGACGATACTTTTAGAAGCTGCGATGGGCGGAATCCTCCAATCCAAAAGAAAAACCGTTCAGCTGCTGTTCTCCATGTGCCAGACAACAAGTAGAAAACATCACCTTTTGCAGCATCTGACTTCATGCGAAAAAGATTGTAATAGTGATTCAAGGCACTGTCAACAAGAGACTGAAGCTCTAGATCTGTTGCTTGAGCTTGCAGAGCATTTCTAAGTCCACTTTCCTGTTTCTGTTGCTCACCAATCCAGATTGCATACTCCATTTCAAATGCAGCAATTACTAGAAGATCCAGAGAGGAATATTTCAAAAAAGCTAAATCAAATCAGGAGTACAAAAAACTGCAAAAGAAGTACATGACATCAAGGAATATAGCAATTAACTGTGGAAGGGTTATCTTCCTTGAACCATATATGCTAACAAGATCCCTTGAACATTATATTGAAGGGGTGTCAGAGTTTTATGGCAGAAAGAGCTAGAATGAGTAGAGTAGAGTACATTACAACTGTAAAATGCTCTTGCAAATTTGCTAAAAAAAGTACAAACATAAGAGAGATAAAAGGGAAATGGCAATAAGAAGACTGATTACAAGTTGAAAGTAAATAAAGAAAATTAAGGAGAAACTGAGTTGCATCGAAGGAGAGAGATCAATAAGAAAGGATGTAGAAACAGGAAAAAAAATCACCGTGGAAAATAAGAATAGTCAAACGACATTTGAAGAAATTGCATGAAAAGGATGCAGAAGGCATATAAATTATGACTTTTTAGGACCGTATTTGTTAGGCACGAAACTGATTTGTTGCACGAACAAAAAATAATTTCAAGAATGCAGTGCCATGATCTACTTTTTATATTTTGTTCTTCGAGTTTTACTTTTAAGAAAATCAGTTTTGCAGAAACTTTGGATGGGAGCAATGAAAAAGCCAATATATATTAATACATAAAAAAATGGTCAAAACCTAAGAATTCTCAAAAGTTGATTGGATGGAGTAATAATATAAGATGAACAGCCATTGACTCCAACATATAGAGCTAAACCTGGGTTTATTGTTCCATATAATCCCGAGTCCATTCCATTGCATGTGTACAGACCCTGAAATAAGATGCATACATAATCCATTAGCTGTATCCTATTTCTAATGATGATTAATGTTAAACCAAAGTATTTACTGTCAATATTGAAAAAGATGATCTCAACCACACCTGTCGTTGGATTCTCATTAGTTCCTGCTCCAACTGTACCAGCTTCAAACGGCTGGTTTCTAAATGTTGGACATATGCCTAATAAAAGGATTTTGAATTTACTTGTGATCAAGTACTCCTGATCATTATGCTTTATAAATCAAGAAAGACTTGAAATGTGTCATTTTAACCTTTTTCTTTTGACGACTTTTACGAGCAGCCTCACGGTTTTGTTCCAAACGTCTCTGAACCTGCAGATGCAAATGAAAGTTTAACTACAAATCCTTGTAAAATTAGAAGAGTACTAGAAAAATTGAAAAGCACTTTCAGATTCAATTTTGTGCCCCCGTATGGACCTTAGATCGCGGCAGACGTATAATCATAAAAAGAAAGAGTCCATATATGCGCAAAGGACACATATAATTGGACAAATAAAAAAAGACATTAACACGAGTTATCAAGTTTATAGAGCAAGAAAATGAGGCCAAGAGTAGTGACTGTAGACTTTATAGCTTCCCAACCTTATCAGCTGAGTTGTTTCCTTCGTGACAGTTAACCAAATGTGCCATTGCTTGACAATTATCATATTCAGCCTATAAAATTCAGAAAAAGAACATAACTAGAGTAAGAAATCAAGAGGCAATAACACTCAAAATTCCATCAAAGCATCAATTGGGTATTCCTACCTTCTCATCTGGACTAGTATCCACATCTACGTTAGCCAAGTTACCCATATTGGTGCTTGGATAACTATTGAAACCATTTTCCCAGGTGGTAATCTGGTAAAGCGGCTTATATATGTCCATCCCCAGTCAAGGAGTTGAATGAAAGCAGAGATCGTACACGGAAAATCCAACTGAAAAAGGTACCCAATTTGAGTTCAACTATTTAACAAATTTAGATATACAAACAACTGCATAGATATTGAACGAATAAATTTTTCTTTATAAAAACGAAGCCATCTGGATCTAGATCCTAAAATATGGCCTTTAGCGAACTTAGTCCTCGATAAAACAAGAAACCTTCACTGGTTCACATCAGTTTAGTGAGAGAGAGAGAGAGAGAGGAATGACAACGAAAACCAACTCAAAAAATAGCAGAAGAAAAAAAGAACAATTATTCAAAGCAAACATCAGGAGCGTAGGCTCGAAGATAGATGATGCTACTTCTTACATTATGCCCGAGGGAATCGCACAGAAAATCTCGTCGCGAAAATCACATTATCACTGAAAAGATACCGAGCGAACTACAACAGCAATGAAACCTCTAATCGCGGAATCGTTTCAACCAGAAAACTACATCAGCAACACTCTTTCGCCAGAAGTTACAAGCAAATTAAGCAAAAAAAAAAAAAAAAACAATAGGAACGTAAGAAACAACTCAATCAAACCTGATTTTGATAGAATTAAACCGGAAAATCTTGAACGACGCCTTTAATCTAATAACAAACCGATCTCAGTTCATCATCAACCCACTCTCAAAATGGACGGACACTCAGAATTCAAAAGCGACTGAACATAGCGAGAAAAGATTCAGAAGCCGTATTATATATAGAGAAACGAAGTCCATAATTTAAAAAAAAAAAAAAATTTAAAAAATGGGAAATTATAGAGTAAACCGTTAACATCGTTATGGTCCCGCCAAATGCCACAGAGCAGAGCTTTGTTGGAATTTGAACAAGCCATTCCTAAAGTATCGGCACAAGTTTTTAGTTCTCTAGATCTAACCATTTGACGTGGAACGTTGTCATTGGTAATGACGTCACGCCCCACCTAGTATTAGACAAAATTAAATTTAAGATAAAGTGTAATTTTAACAATTTTATATCTTTCAGATGTAGTAATTTGAACATTGTGTGAATTTATTTATTAAATTCAATTCATTTAGATTGCTTTAATTTGATTTATAACCATTTTAACTATTTGTAATATGATTTTTTAATAAATAATCCATTTTATTAATATATTTAGAATGATTGAAAAATTGCCTTTAACATTTTATTTTAAAATTAGTGTAATGTTATATTTATACTCTAACTTCACATTTTATCGGGAGCGTTTACGTGTCATTTGCTAATTAATTTATATTAATATTATAAATATTACATCGTACTATAATAATTATATTAATAAGTGAATGAAACGTATACATCACATCAGAACGTGAAGTTATAATATTACCCTTAAAATTACAAACATTTCATATTCTCGACCTTTAAAGGGATGCTAACTTCTTGTTTTGATGTTTGGGGTCGGACAATCAAGCGGAGTTGTCTATGAAGATTGGGGGCATAACTTAGTTTATAAGATATGATTTATAAATTATGAACCTTTAGCTATGAAATGTGTGAAGATGGATGTGCCAATTTCAAGTAAATAAAATGATATCATAAGAAAAGGATGATTGTTTGTGAGCAATAATTGGGGGCAAGAGAAGTTGCTTTTCATCTAAAAAAGACAAAAGGAAAAAGGAGAAGATAACAAAGGCAATGTATCCATGCCATGCTCTATCTTCCTAGAGTGGTGGGACACTTTTTTTTCGTCTTTAGATTCAGCAACTATATCATACAATAAAATAAAATGTCACACCCATAAAAATATCACTCATTTATTTTGTATTTAAATATATTTTTTTATTCTTTCTTTTATTTTAATAAAAAAAATCAATTGATTTAGTGGTGTAATTGTCATTTAAATCACAAAATAAATTAATATGATGTCCAATTTTTACTTAATAAAAAAAATATAAGACTTTCTTGTTCTTTAAGTTTTCTTAGAGCTGTAAAGCAGGCCTAATTAGGTGTTTTTCCACTGCTTTAAGAACAAATCCAACAACAAAACTATAATTAAAGACTAATTAAAATATAAATTTGATATTTCATTTGAACAAAAAATATATAAATTATACCTATTAGGTTGTGGTATGAACGAAGTGTTGCTTTTTTCCTCCTTAATTTGACATGGGCCATGCTCTAAAAGCATATTCTAAAGCAATAAATAAAAACCAACTTTCAATCCAAAGCAAAAGGTTTAAAGTGTTGAAAGGATGTGGTGGATTTATGGAACCATGCATATAATTATATTTCTAATTGTTTTTTATTTTAAATTATAATTTAGACAAGAAAAATGAAAACAAATATAAGAGGAGAAGGATAAGCTTCAAAATATTATATATTACAAGAATTTATCCTCAATTAATTTTCTCAGTTCCTCTAATTTTGAAATTACCTTTGGGTTCATCAGGTCTCTAGCTTCTCTTATGAGGGTGCCTTCCCTGCTGAAGTGATAGGCGTCCACCACCGTCTTTATCCAAGTGTGAAGCTTCTCAGGTGATCTGAAAATGAGATAGTAAAACAGGTGACCTTAAAAGATAGTGGTCAAAATCTTAGCTAAATCTAAGCATACAGAAGAGGTACATTTATCTAAACAACCAACATAATGTCATATCATCTAATTTTACATTCTGACGTGATAATTATGTGTCATTTAGTTATTGAAAAAATTATCATGATATAACCAAAAAAAATTTAAAATAATATATTACATAAATCAACGAATGAATGACACCTAATTGCATCGTCAAAATGTGATATTAGAGTGTCAATGTAGAGCAATTGAAGAGTTAAAACAGAGATTATAAGGTCATTAAACATACGTGTAAAGGTAGTCAACATCTTTTCCTTCAAGTTCTTCGCCTGGGGTGAATGCGTCTTTCAGGGTACTCAATCTCACTTCTGGATCTTCTATTGTTAGAAGATACTTCAGTATTCTGATCTCCTTTGGCATCAGCCTTTGCAGATTCCCTCTAGCTGTCGTATACAAGTGATAAAGTATGTCTTTTACCTGCACAAAAAAAAAAGGACAAACAACTTTAGCTAAGCGTCATGCGGACCTGTCCTGTACTTTTGCCAAACTTGAAAATGCAAATTGCAGCAACAGAAACATTAGTTCACAGTATTAACAAGGTTTCAAAAATTCCAAAATGATGAGACTAAATATGCTCCTACATTTTGACCCACCTTGAATAAATAGGAAAATACTAGACCTTTCTATTTTCATGTCAGGTCATCTGTCCTCCAGTCAGTTTAGTCCCTTAATCTCTTAGTACTTAAATCACAATCTACTTTACAATTACCAAATGGATGCCTCCATATGAAGCTTGGTAGATACTTTTCTTGATTGAACTTTATCACCACAACATCATGAGTCATGATTGATGTCGAATCATAAACAATGTATTTAAACAGGAAACATAAATAATTTGGATTAATGCTGAGGAAAACCGGTCTCACCTCATCTTTCATCATGCTTGATTCTTTGGCAGCTGACCAAGCTTTTGTAATCATTAATACTAAAGCAGAATCAAGTTGGTTTTTCTCAGCCAAATTGTCTATCTTCCTGCAAGCAGCTTCTAATGAAGGAGAGCTAATGATATCTTGAAATTTCAACTCCGCGGCGTTTAGAGCTTCAATGCTCTCAGTTGCAGTGTCGTATGCTTGTACAGCAGCCAAACATGAATTTCCAAGCTTTGCCAGAGCTTATAATTCAAAATATTTATGATATAATGAGTGCAACTTCTACTAGGAACATGTAACTAAATTGTATCTTAGGTGCCTTCTTAAATTAGATCATCTTGATGGCCTATGTAGATTTTAAAAGTACGATTTCCTTTTTCTCACTTAACCCTAATTTTAAGATCCTCGGCCTACACATTTGGGCTATGAAATTCTACTATAAAACTTGAATTATAAATTTCAGCAGCAAAAACAGGGGGAAAATTATTCGCACAGTATAAATACAGCCTTACCATTTTGCTCAATTGGATCCTCATAATAAGATTCAGCCACTGTATGAAGATGAATAAAAAACTCTTTTGTGAAATCCTTACGGCGTCGTGCAACAACTTCACTTATATCCGATGACGATAGTTTGATCACTTGAAGAAGCTCATTGTGTCTTTGCACATCTTCATCAATCTGAGCAAAACAAATTTCATTAGTCAACACCCACCCAACATAATAATCATGCCAAGTCCAAATGTAGTACAATCCTATGAATTAAGATGAATAACAAATCAAGATCAACCATCTTTTTTTCTATTTTCTTCACTGAAAATATATGTTTTCGAATAGCAGATGTAGAGTTTCCATATAGGATGCGATAATATGTAACAAGAAATCATTTTTCAGATGGAATTCAGTCACATTAGAGGCAAACTATTAAGGAAGCTTGAATAAATTGAGAAAAGTCCGAGTTTAACTGTTGCACCATGTGAAAAGTTCTACTTTTCATTTTACTAACACAGTTGGTGAGGTAGTTATTGATTATCATGTTTTAAGCAACCAAGAATTACCTCTTTCAACTTCCTTCCAAGCCGGAGTAGCCTATGCTTCATTCCAAGATCATCCTCAGAATCAGCTCGATCTTGACACCTTTGGAAGAAATGAGGCCTTATATTGTTCCACTCCTTACTGAAAGCTAACAATCTTCTCCAGTCTGTGGCTGTGGTCTTATCAACCAAGAAAACCTCAATGAGCTTGTCACACACTTTGGTCATTTTCCGGTCATCCAAATACTCTCGATCTTCGTGTGTGTTTTGAACATTTTCCAAAACAACGTCCCGAGAACTTGTCTCGTCCAAAGATTCTGAAGATGAAGATTTTTCTGAGTTACACTCGTTTGATAAGGCAGTTTTATCCCCAATGACAGCACCCAAAGAGAAGCAATGCTGCCTGACTGGAGTAACAATAAGTTAGACCCTAGAATAGACCAACAGTCGAACTAAATTTGTGATGCCGCTATATATCGTAAAACGATCAAGGCCACAATTTATTCCTGAACTCTTCACTAGAAAGAGTGAAACTACATTTCCTGCTAATAGAAGAAGGTCCTAAAATGATGGACTTGCAAACAAAATTCTCAATTTCCTAGTTGTAATATCAATAAATGTAGTGTTCGCCCATATAGAGAACAACTTTATAATAGGAAACTAAGCCATCATTATTGTATTTTATTTTTCCACATTTTGACAGTTCGAGTGTGCTACACTAATCCAATATTCTTAGTCCTGAATAAATCATTCCACCAATTCTATAAAAAATCATACGAAAAAAATCTAAAAATTGGGGAAATGCATTAAAGCAAAAAATCCGAATTCTCGAAATCCTCGCTGGAAAACCACTCGAACTCGAGGCAAAGAGAAAACATCGAGTATTACCAACTGGCAGCTGATTAAAACACTTCTTTGGAGCCACATAATCGCCTTCTCATAGTATATCAGCAACATAAACCTTCTAGAGCAAGGTAGCTACAAGAAAGCATACCTTTGATACGAGATGAAAAGCAGAAGTTTGCCGCTGGAAGTCTCGTGAACGAGAAAGCGGTAGAAGAGGAAGAAGTAAATGGAACTTTTCCTGGTACGAAGCTTGAGGCCCGAAGAGTTGCAGAAGAGAAATCCATGGAGTTCGATAACAAAACCTCTCTATTCCAACAAGCAAGCCGATTGAAGAATGGTTTTACAAAGCCGCGAAATATCCACAATAATAGGAGGGTAAATTATGGAAACTAGCACAGAAAACGAGAATAAAAACGTAATTTCATCGAGTTTTGAGGGTTACTTTTCGGTATATTATACGTCATTTATACAAATTAAAATCCTAGATATTAAGGAGGGTAAAATAGTCTTTTTGTACATCCTCTGATGGCCAACAGGCCAATTCATTTTAACGAGGGAAGGCAAAACAACAAGGTGGTTCTAAACCCCTCGGCTCACCGGAGCTTCGTCGGACTATTTTCTGTAATATTGGCGGGAGTTTCAACCATGATCTTCTCTTCGCCATTTCTTTCTCAGTGCATTTCTATTCCTCAAAATCCATTCATATTCTCCATTCTACCACCTAATTCATTCACGCAAATTATAAGTCTTAAACCAGAGCATATTGAAAACAACCGCTGTAAAACCACTGGGACTTTTCGGGGCTTTCATCGGAAATACCAATCTTCAGCGTCTCAGTTTGAAGATTCGGAGGAAGTCTCTCCCTCCGAAGAAGTTCCAGTAGCCAATTCTTTCGATAAACAGGTGGTCAGTGGAATCCCTCCAGCTTTGCTTGCGCTTTGGCTTCGGTCTTCTAGCAGCGTCAAAGAGGTCAGGAGATTACATGTATTATTCTTGAAACGTCTTACCAGTTCGGTTACGTATGTGGGTAATAATTTGATGAGTTCTTATTTGAGATTCGGGGAGTTATTGGACGCCCGAAAGGTGTTTGGTCAAATGAGAGAAAGAAATGTGGTTACTTGGACTGCTGTTATTAATGGACACTTAAGTTTTGGTTTGGATGATGAGGCTTTTTTGCTATTTAAGGACTCCATTAGTCGTGGGGTTCGGGGGAACGGGAAGATGTTTGTGTGTGTTTTGAATCTTTGTAGCAAGAGATTAGATTTTGATCTTGGGAGACAAATTCATTGCTGTATTGTGAAGGGTAATTGGAGGAACTTAATTGTCGATAGTGCCGTCTTATATTTCTATGCCCAGTGCGGAGAATTGTCAAGTGCCTTGGCTTCGTTTGAGCAGATGTCGAAACGTGATGTTATTTCTTGGACATCTGTAATCACTGCTTGTTCTCAACAGGGTTGTGAAAAAGAAGCGTTTTTGATGTTTTCGAAAATGTTAAGCAGCGAATGTTACCCAAATGAGTATACACTCTGTAGTGTTCTGAAAGCTTGTGGAGAAGATAAGGAATTGAGATTTGGAAGACAATTACACTGCACAATAGCTAAGAAGATGATCAAGAATGATGTTTTCATCGGAACTTCGTTAGTAGACATGTATGCTAAATGCAGGGAAGTCTCTGACTCAAGAAAAGTATTTAATCGAATGAGGAATCGAAATACAGTTACGTGGACCTCAATAATATCGGGATATGCTCGGGACGGGCTTGGGCAGGAGGCGATAAGCCTGTTTAGAGTGATGAAAAACCGAAACATTTTTGTCAGTGACCCTACAATAGTGAGTGTCCTCCGAGCTTGTGGCTCGATTGGGGCTACATTAATGGGGAAGGAAGTTCATGCCCAGCTAGTAAAAAACTCCATTGAAGGCAATGCGCATATTGGAAGTACTCTAGTCTGGTTTTACTGCAAATGTGGGAAGTATTTCAATGCTTCCATGGTTCTTCAACATATGCCCTTCAGAGATGTTGTCCCATGGACAGCTATTATTTCGGGCTGCACAGATCTCGGCCTCGAATCTGAGGCTCTTTGTTTTTTGAACGAAATGATTAAGGAAGGGGTGGAACCTAATTCCTATACTTATTCTTCGGCTTTGAAGGCATGTGCTAAGTCGGAAGCAATTTCACCTGGAAAATCGATCCATTCGGCTGCAAATAAAACATTTGCTTCGTCCAACGTTTTCGTTAATAGCGCTTTGATATACATGTATGGAAAATGTGGATATGTGGAAGAGGCATTTCGAGTTTTCGATGGCATGCCGGAGCGGAATTTGGTTTCTTGGAAGGCTATGATTTTGAGCTATGCTCGGAATGGACAATGCAAAGACGCATTGAAACTCTTGTATCGAATGCGAGCAGAAGGTATTGAAGTTGACGATTATGTTCTTGCATCGGTTTATAGTGCTTGTGGAGAGGTCGGATGTGATTTGGAGCCTTTGGCTGGCTACAATCTAATTGATCATTTATCTCAATTTGATGCATCATTACTGTTAGGATCCGATTCTACCAACTGAACCTCGACGGGCTATAGAATTCCCAAAATGGGAAAGAGTTGAACGTCTAAAGAATGCTCTCATTGGCACTCAGCTCGCATATGCATATATCGTTATGAGTTAATGAAACATACTTCTCTACCTTGTTATCATAAATTAGGATGCTTTGTTTAAGATCATTATTATTATAGTTTTTTTATAAAAACATTTAAAACATAAAACATCTATTGCATGAAAAAAATAATATATATTTTATACATTAAAAATTTACATGAAAATCAGAGTTTTAATACGGAAGTTACTATAAAAGTAAGTCATTACATGTGACTTTTAAAAAAGATTTATACGAATAAATCCAAACATCTCATCCAAACAAAAAGATCATCTACCTTGATGGTTCACTTAGGACTTTTTGCAAATTTTATATTGTCTTATGTTTTTCCTTCTGGTGAACGTTCTCAATATCTGAAAAATATGAATTATCTACGTAATGAATTTTTAGCCCAGTAAATAAATATAATATGTAAAATAAGTGATTCAAACTTTATTAATATCATATATGATCAATCATCATCTTCTACTGCAATGATTCTTTGAAAGTCATATGAATCGTGTTCTTTTGAAAGTCATGCAAACGCTGTAAAATTATACATGATCGAAATCAATTATTTGAAATCACTTGACTATTATTTAAAATCATTTTCATCAAATAAATCCAATGTACGTATAATGAACTTTCTATGACTAAAATTATATTTTCAAGAAAATTTCAATGAATCTTTTAACAATCAAATGCTGTCAAAAATGCAATACACTCTAATTCTAACATGTATAACCATTACACAATTCTACACGTTCTTGAGCTATCTCTGGCAGGGTTGTAAGACCCTATACATTGCTTCCTCTCAAGATTTAGGAATTTTCAACCTAATAAGGACATTAAGTTGATCTTCTTCTCATTTCCATAGTTATGCATATCGCACATGAAGAGACAAATCCAACCACTAGATTCATGTATTATCAAAATTGTCAACTTCGTCTTTTCTTCAAATGCATGTTTTAACACATTTTATAAAGTTAATGTCATGCACATTCAAAACCATGCAACTCACCCATGCAATTCATTTTCAAAAACCAGTATATCACATTGATTTAAAACAATATTTTAAAAACATTTCTTTTTAACATCCTAATACAATTTAAAAACATAATTTTTTTTATAAAACACCATTCATTCATTTTACATCAAAACAACATCCATTTAATCACTTCAATCCACAATCAAAATTCTAAACCTAACTAAAACCAATGACATGATTTAAATTTATTTCTACATAAACAATGCAATAAATATTAAATTAACCATTATAAATGTAAGATTTACTACCTATTGAAGGTTTCTCCCCTCCTACGAAATTTTCACATAATGAATTGATTTTTGGTTATATAAAATGTCTTCTCAAGTTGAGTAAGTTTTCTTTAAAGAACAAATTCAAAATTTCACTTTTTCTTGCTCGTTTTCTCTCTCTTTGCTCTCTCTTCTTTCTCCTTTTATCTTGAGCTAAATACTTTGCATGAAAATAACTGATTTTTCAGCCTTCTCTATCCTTTTCTAGAGAGATCTTTGGATAGATTTATCATTCTATCATTTTTATACATGTACAAGTACTATTTTATCATTTTTTGCATGATAAATTGCAAAAATATCATCAGTACTTATGTTTAAGCTTATTAACTAAAATTAATTAATTTCAATTAGTCTTAAGTTAATCAACATGATTAATTAGTCTTAATCATATTTAATTAATTTAATTAATCACTTAAAGAAACAACTTACTCAATATATGCTGATTGTCACGTGTTCTAACTCCATTGGTTGTCAAATTTTATCGCATGGATACATGCTGCAAAGTGTTAGAAATATTTTTTCTTCTTTAACTTTCTTCAAATTCCCAATTTAAGGTGTAGTTTAAAACCATTTATTAAAACAGTGCAGTTTAAAACGTAAACCGCATTCATAATATTAAAAAGTAAATAATTTTTGTTATACATATCCAATTTCTTTCATTCCAAATTTATTATTTTCTTCTACATGTTTAGTTTAAGACTATTAAATTTCATAGTAATCTAATTATCACAGCAAAAATTATTACATTTACAATCAAGTATGTTCTTACAAAACAATTTCAACATTTTTAAGAATTTTGTACAATTTTTCAATACAATTTTCATAACTTATATTCGTATATCATCCATGATAAATATCTACAATACATGATTGAAAATAAAATATTGAAGGTTTAAACTATTACAATTACGATAGCCACCCAGTTCGAAACTTATTGACACGAGAAAGAGGAACTTTTCGATAGCTCAATTCCCAATCGTCCTATGTTAAAGGACTAGAAGAGATCGAAGAAGGAACTCGAAAAGTGGAGGCCATGGTGATTTCTCTTGGTAATTTGTATTTACAAGTTTTTACACACATTGGACACTCCCAAACAATCGAGCAATTTAGTATCACGTAGATTCGTCCTATTTGATCGACTTAGATTGTCAATCTACACATAAAGTCGTAAAGAAAGCTACTAAGAAATGCTAATTGCCAAGGTTGAATGTTCTGTTTGATCATTTTCTTGAGTAACTTAAATGTTAAATTTCTTGTGAGATAGTAAAAAGGATGACCGGCCTTAGACGGCACGTGTACATTTATCAAAATCTTATAATTAATTAATTAACTCCTTTATTTGGTCAAACTCTTTATTTTATTTTTCTTACTTCTGATCTTCGCCTAAATCTTTGTTTAGGCACAAGGCATGGTAGTAGCTTAGCAACTACTACTTTTATTAATTGTGTTGAGACGTGTACATATCATTTAAATTAATTTAATAAACTTTATTGGATTATGAATGAATTATTTTTTAATTAAACCAAAAGCTAAAAGGACTCAACTGTAATTTTACTCAAAACTCATTAGGCAATGTCATAATTTGTATTTTAATTATTTTTAATTTAAAAAATTAAAGAATAATTAGCCAACATAGTTTGAATTAATGGAATATAATTTTTTGATCTAAATTTGGTAGAGCTAAGACTAATTTTATTATAAGGTGGCAAAGTAATTATATTATTAAACTAATTTAAGTAAACTAATATGTAAACATAAAATTTTGTGTAATGCTTGATTTACGTTATAAATTCTGCTTTATAATCTTACTTTTTATGTGATGATTAATTAATTATTTTTATTATTTATAATTTATTTTAATTAATAAATAACAAGTTTAAAGTTCAAAATGAGAGGATAAAGTAAATTTATATTTATGAGGGTCTCTAGTGTAAAACTAATTTTTGTTTTTGTATTAAAAAAAATCACTTTTTGGCCCCTTGTTCTCACAGAGATTGGGGAGCCGGTCTTCGACATCAAGGGTCCGTTCAAATAAGATCGCGGGATGATAACTCATGTTCTCGATAAAAAACATACAAAATGATATTAAATTTTCTTAAAATTTTTACCACATACTCAGTATATTATGGGAAGATAATCTTGAAGGTTTCTTGATTTTTCAATAATTATACGATTTATTATAATATTTGATGTCTATATTTATATAATATTGTTCAAACAATTATGATAAATCGTACAAGTGTTGAAAGATCAAGAAACATTCCAGATTATTTTGTCATGATATGTTGATTATGTGATACAAATTTCAAGAAAATACGATATCGTTTGGTATATTTTTTAAAATAACCGCTAAAAATTTTTTCTAATATTTAATTTAGAATAATTAAAGTCATAGTAGCTATATAAAAAAAACATATCAAATAATATTGAATTTTTTTAAAATTTATTATAATGTTTGACGTATATTTTGTAGAATATTATTTAAAAAATTATAGTAAATCTTTTGATAAAATTTGTAAGAAAATATAATATCTTTTGATATATTTTTTGGCAATAACGGGAGATAACCAACTCCGATGTTGGAGATGGGCCCCGAGCTCCAACGGAATTTAAATCAAATATTTTTTATTTTAAATAGTTAGAAATTTTACTTCAAGTGATCAATACCATACTTTGTGATTTAAATTGAGGATTACAATTTTTGTAATAATATATAAAATTATTTATTTATCGGAGAACACGAATTTCCCGCTTCGTCCACCATTTTCTTTCATTTTCGTCTGACTAAGAGTCCAGTCTTGCACATTTTCAACCTCTGAATTGGAGCGCTCAAGTGATCCCTCTTCTCCTACGAATCCCTAGCGTAGCTGAATTCTTCTGCATCGTTTTTCCTCTTTTTTCGTTTCTATGACTTCTTTCTTGGTTATTCTTTGCCTTTTCTATTCCAATTTCCCGTGATCGTCCGCTCGCGCCTTCGGATTTTTCAGGTTTGTTTTTATGGTTTCTTCTTTTTCCGCCTCATTTTTTCATGGTGTGCGGACAGTATGTTACAAGGTTTGTTACCATTTTATAATTCGATAGTTTGATGCTGTTTGTGTGCGCTTTTTTTTACGTCGTTGATTGGGGAATCTATGATTATAATCAGCCTTTTGATTTTCTGGATTATATCTTTCTAATGAAGAGTTTTTTGTTCGATTTATTGATGGAAAAAATGAGCAATTCGTTCATATAAGCTATATATTTTTGTATGGCGCGGATGAATATCTTGTTTCGTGGGGTTATGTTTATTCTATCGTTGTTGTTTGTGCAACATGATCGGGAAACCTTTGATCAATTACATCTTTATGTTGGATTCCTTGTCGTGTTGATATGCTCTTTTTTCATTGTAACGTATGAAGTAGTTGCTTAATTGCTGTACGATGGGAATTCATCTTTACTGAGACGCACTGGAAGGCTACTCCATGAACTCTAAACATATATGTACATTGGCTTTTAGAAATTTTCATCCATATGCGTTCTGTATGATGAAATTACAATGACGTCGTTGTTAACATGTATCTTGCTTATTCATGTAATTAACATCTCAAGGTTATCTAAATCATTTTGGAAATGTTGCAGGATTTTGGATCAGGTCCTATATCATTCACAATCATACTTTAGTGTTACAGGAGAAATATTTAAATTGGAAGGTTATATTGAGGCTGGCGGGATAACCACTGCAGATTTTCTATAAAACAAGATTTGAACGACAAGAATATGTCAATTTCTCCGACTCCTAAAATGTCAGAGGGTGATAAAATATCCCACCCGGAAGAAGAGGTTGAGGAGCCTGTTAACAAGGTAGAATTTCGAAACATCTATGACGATGGTCTGAAACCAGACAATAAAAATGTACAAGAGGATATGTGCATCATTAGGACAGAGAGTGGGGAAGTGGATTGTGAATCCCATGCAGAAAAGTTAGAAGGTGAGGCTGAGAAATCTATCTTTTATGAAGAGAAGTTAGAAGATGAAGTTGAACTGGATAAATTGCATAATCTGAATAGAATGCAGAGTTTTCCTTCTGAAACGTTGGATGAAGCTTCTGACGATGATATTGATCGAACTGAAAGTTCAAGGGAGGGTGACGATGCTGAGTTTAAAGTTCCAAAACTGGAGCCGGATGATAAAATTGGACACCAAGGCGCTGGAGATATGATGGATATGAACAGAGAGGTGGTGTCTGAAACTCAAGATTTGAAGTTAGATAATGTCGATGAATGTAATGATTCGGGTAATACAGTGAGAGAGAGCAGAGATTTTGATTTGGAGGCTCTACCAGTAACAAATCAAGAAGATTTTCATGGCAAGGGGAAGGAATTAGACCCAACCTCCGAAGGTGCGGAGGCTACTGAGAATGAAGGTAGCAGGAGTACCCCATGTTTGGAACCTGATCTGGAGACTGAGGGCGTTGTCGAGAAGGCAGCTGCACTAAAGAACTTCGTTAAGGAGAAGAGTGTCATTGCAGTCTCCAGTTTATTGCGTCGCTTTTCGGGTAAAGGAGACGAATTTGAAAAGAATATTTATGTCAATGAGGATAAAGATGTTTTAGATCCCGACAAAGACAGTGAATCCACAGAAACCTCTCAGAAAAATATTGACAAGTCAATTTGGAATCCTCTCAGTTACATTAAGATATCCCGTGATGTTGATGAAGTTTATAAAAAGGAGGAAGCTGTCAAGGAATCACCAACACAGATAGCTATGAGAGGAAGAATACTACTTTATACAAGATTAGGGTGTCAAGAGTGCAAAGAGGCGAGGTTATTTTTTTATTATAGAAGGCTCCGATATATTGAGATTAATATTGACATCTATCCAAGTAGAAAGCTAGAACTGGATAAGATATCTGGGTCTTCATCCATTCCAAAAGTTTTCTTTAATGAAATCCTTATTGGGGGTCTGAATGAGCTAAAAAACTTGGATGCATCTGGCAAGCTTAATGAAAAGATTGAGTATCTTATAGCTGAAACGCCATCCCGCGAAGCTCCCTTACCACCTCTTTCTGGTGAAGATGATGTGTCCAATAGTGGAACAGTTGATGAACTTGCTTTAATTGTTCATAAAATGAAAGAATCAATTATGGTAAAAGACAGATTCTGCAAATTCCGCAAGTTCAGTCAATGTTTTTCAGGCTCAGAAGCTGTGAATTTCCTATCCGAAGATCAATATCTGGAAAGAGAAGAGGTTTGTTGCTCTTTTACATCTGTCTTCCTGATAATTGTTGATGACAATCTGCAGTATTTGTCTTAAGCCTTATATTTTCCTAGTGACAGTTAGATTGATTGGTTTGGTGGTCGGGTACATAAGGTTTTCATTTATTCTCCTTTCTGGGAGAAACATGGAGCGTGAGATTTGCGGCAAAATCAGATTGCTTTTTCGGAAAGTTCTAATCATAAAAAAAACTAACTTTTGAGACAAGAAGAACGCTTTTCTCAGCCATCTCATGTTCAAATTGAGTTGGCCCCCTCCAGACGTAGAACTTGTTTGCAGTTATTGTTGGAAATCCTAACTAGAATCTTTCCTTAAACAAAGTAGAACTCTTCTTTTCCCTACACCCAAGGCTCCGGTTTAGAAACACGTGTCATTTTGATACTTAAATACTGCATTTCTAGTGGATGGTCTGATGAAAATTTTTTTTGGAAATTATCCGGTAACTCATTTTCTTTGTGTTAAAATTTAAGGTTTTTTGATCCTTTTGGTTGTGGTTATTGTGTCCTGGGCAGGCTGTTGAATTTGGACGAAAACTAGCCAGCAAGCTATTCTTTCAAAATGTACTTGGGTGAGTGACTTGATTTTTGCTAACTTTCATTAGGTTTATGACGCAGATAATTTAGAGTTAGCTGTGCTTTGAATCTCTGCAGGGAGAATCTGTTTGAGGATGGGAACCATTTGTATCGGTTCTTAGACAATGATCCCATTATATCATCTCAGTGTTATAATATTCCTAGGGGTATTATTGATGTGAAACCAAAACCTCTAACAGACATTGCATCAAGGCTCAGATTTTTGTCTTTTGCAATTTTTGAGTCCTACGTATCAGAAGATGGAAAGCATGTTGATTATAGAAGTATTCATGGGAGTGAGGAATTTGCAAGGTTTGTTAAAGCACAGTGAGGTGTTTAAAGGAATTGACTTGTTATCTTATGTTGGTTAACTATATTTTCTATTAAGGTTTCATTGTCATCATTACTATCTTGTAGGTACTTGAGAATAGTTGAGGAGCTCCAGAGAGTGGAAGTGCCAAACATGTCTAGGGAGGAGAAACTTGCATTTTTTATAAATCTTCATAACATGATGGGCATTCATGCTATATTAGTGTGTGGTCATCCAACTGGGGCCTTAGAACGGAAGAAATTATTTGGAGAATTCAAGTATGTCGTTGGAGGGTCTCCATATTCGCTCTCGGATATTCAAAATGGGATTTTGAGGGGTAATCAGAGACCACCATATTCTCTCATGAAACCATTTGGTGCAAAAGATAAACGCTCCAAAGTAAGTAAACAAATTTTTTCTGATTTATATTTGCCCAGATAAACTAAAATTTTCAAGTGTGACAACTTGCTGCTCTATAGTGTTTGCTTTTCTCGAATTCTAATGTCCAGGGGACAAATATTTTTTTGTCAAAATTCGATTACACTTGAACTTCATTTTTCTTGTTTACAGTAAACTTATCTTGTTGAGAGTGATAGAACCGTAATTTGTGGTAAGAATCAACATGGAAACAGATTAGTACCGGTCCAAACATTGAAAATCTTGCGTTTTTACCATTTTTTTCTTTCCTTTTTAGAGAAAGGGCCGTGATAGTAGGTATGGGATCATGTAGTTGTTTGTGAAATAGAAATACGTTTGTATATTTAATGTTTACAAGTTGATTAAAATTAACTCCAATATCACTTTGAGACCGGTGAGATTTAAATCACTTCGATATCATTTAAACTTAAAATGTCTAAGCCTACATGTAAGAAAGAATTTGAAAGTATTATAACTAACCTCTCTTTCGACCTCTTTTAGATTGTAAAGCATTGTTGTGATTCAACATTTGCCATGATTTCTGTTTCTCTAGGCTGCTCTTCCATACGTTGAACCTCTAATACACTTCGCCTTAGTTTCTGGTACACGATCTGGACCTAGGATTCAATGCTACTCACCAGGAAACATTGACAAAGAGTTGATGGAGGCTGCACGCAATTTCTTAAGGGGTGGAGGGCTTCTTGTGGACCCAAAAGCTAACGTTGCATCAGTCAGCCAGATCCTCAAATGGTAAGTTGAACTTCATACTACCTTAACAATTTCACAGTGCAATTCTCGTTTGTAATTTATAATTTTTTTTGTGGGTTTGAATATATTTTCAGGTTTAGCATGGATTTTGGTAAAAATGAGACAGAGGTGCTGAAGCATGCATCGAACTATTTGGAGCCAGAGGACGCACAGGCGTTGCTGGAAATGCTTGCAAATTCTCAGTTGAAGGTGACATACCAGCCTTATAATTGGGATTTAAACTGCTAGTTTAAGTATATGTCGTACAACAGGTCAGTCATGTAGAGCATTTAAAAGCTTGTTGCCTGTGATTGTACAATTTGCTTGAGATTTAACACTATATTTTCGGTCTTTTTCTCATGGTACCGTTGTCCTTATCCATGAAGAAATGATATTTCATTGCTGCCCATCCATCTGTAGAGTTTTGAGCAAGGGAAATTTGGTATCTCAACTTGCTTTCTAAACTACATAAACAATTAGATCACTAACAGAATCATTTACCGATCTCCCCACATTGATGTCCTACCTTTGTATTTGATTTATATTTCTTTTGAGTTTCATCCCTTATGCTCTTCTAACTCCTAATCAATCTCTAATTGATCATGTAATTTTTTCACTAAATCGGAATTAGATTGATAGGTTACACCAAATAATTTTTTCCATCAAAGAGTGTTTCGAATGTATGTGACTCTTTAAAGGGCACGAGTGTATGGTGGTGATAGTTAAAATGATGAGGTTGTCTTTAATATAGACTATTAAACTTAATGCAAATTTAATTTTATGAGATATAAAGTTTTTAAAACCATGTCGATTTATTTATTTGGTTAAATTGTTCTACGAGGTTTGACAGTCGATCTTCTTCTTTGGATAATTAAATCAATATTACAATATTGATGTTCGATTTTTTTGTAACTAGGGAAAATGATCAAGTGTTTTAGGTTTTTAAAGTGAGGGTTTTGAGACTTATATCATGATTTATTTATTTGATTATAACCGTATTTTTCTTAGCAAATCATAAGTTTTTTTTAAATAATATTATATTTATTTTATTATTTTATTATGTAAATATATCTATTGATGCGTTAAATAATTATTAATATAATTAAAATTAATAATTTAGAATTTATTAAATTAATTATATCTTATAGGCACAAATTATTATTTTTTATTCATTAATTATGTTTTGAAAGTAAAATAATAAAATAAATGTAATATTATTTAATTTTTAAATTAAAGTCAAAATAGACTTCAAATTAAATTTGTATCAAAATGAATCTATTACTTTTTTAGAACCCACAACCATAGTATAAAATATGACTTTAAGAACATTTCAACGACAAGGTTAGTGTCACGAAAGAAATATAGTGTTTCTATAATTTTATTAAATCAAATTGGCAATGAAAATAAACAATGATTAGCAAATAAAATATAATTATTTTTTTTATTTTATAGGTAATTGAATTATAAAATAAAAGAAGACAACGTTATAATAATATTACCAAGTTATATTTAGATAACATGATGTATTATTTAGGAGTGGGAAGCAGAACCTTAACACGCGGTTCGTGAACTTGGAATCAACCATGGGTTGCGGAACTGAACCAAACTTTGACCATGTTTCATGGTTCGATTCTTATTTTTCTTAAACAATATTATTTATATTTTTTTGTTGTTTTTTAGTTGAATTTTTAGGCGGAGACAATTTTTTTAGATTTTGAATTGGGTTTTAATTTATTTTCAAATCTAATATTTAACTCATACTTTAGTTCGATTTTCACCTTGTTCTTAAAAATATAGAACTGGAATCCAGACTGGACTGTACGGTTCTTAAAAGTCTAGAATGGTAATCAAAACTGTGGGCGGATAGAACTGGGTTAAAACCCTTGTTTGGGTTCGAGGATTTGGAAGGAGGAAATTTCAGAGTCAACGTGGAAACGCATTTCTCAATTTGGAAAATTTCAAGAATCGTGTAGTTTTCCTAAACGATTATTTTAATGGACAATGGAATTTCTTCTTCCTCTCTTTCTGGATTTTAATGCAACTTTTCCCATGCCGTTTCTTCAAATTTTCTTGCTGTGCTTGTCGGGTTAGTCTTACCCATTTGCTGAGATATTGACTCCGATTTTACTTTGTAATGTGATATCATTTCACAGTTTTTTTAGAATGTTTTTCTGAAATTCAACGGTAAACTTTCAGCCATCTAAAGGGTTTCTTCCTCGTGTTATATACTTATATGAGATTGTAATATAATGTCAGCAGTGCTTATGATGAATATGATCCGTTCGATGAAATGCCAGCGTGGGAAAAGAAATTTGTTGGAAGTTGGTTTCAGCAACCTTTCACAACTTCAAGGTATAAGGTTCTTCGCTGCCCTTTTCTCTGTACAATTTGGACTATCGACGACTTAGAACAATTAGAGCATTAATTGATTTGCCTCCTTTATATTTGCAAAGGACTTGAGAAGTTAAGTTTCAAGGAAAAGACATTGATGCATATTTTCCACAGACGATATGAAAAAACTTCACGTTTATTTGATGACTGTGGAAAATATTGAAGTGGCTCCTTTCTTCCTTGTCAGTCTAAGTGTGTGGTCATAAAGGAAGAAGAAAAGATAGAAGCCTTGACGTTGAAAACTGCAGAGAAATGCTTAGAAGCATCTGGGAAATGCCATGGACATTAACGATGAAATAGACCCGGATTGCGGAAATTGTTCTTGGAAAATTCTGCAGTGGTTTTACAGTGAGTGCCCGTCACAACCCTTGATTATAAATAGTTTGTCAATTGCTAAGATTCTCTCAAAATTCAAAACAATCCTTGTTTGATTACAATCCTTGTGAGTTGAAGCTTGAGAAAAATGTTGAAACGAATCTTCAAATGCCTTCAATTGTCTTGCATTTGGGTGCCTGATCGATCAACATTACAATGCAAAACAGACCTGCATAGGTTTATTTCATTTATATAATAATGTCGTTTTAATGTCAAATGCTGCTTTTCGTTTATGGAACTCATTTCTATTTTTTGTTACCTGTCTTATGATTTATAGATCCAAGCCTGAGAAAGAAGGAAAGTACGGTAAGTTACAACCAAAAGTAGAGAAATTTATCTCTTTTCAAAATTCACATTTTAAGTGATGTGAAAACTATGGAGCATTTTATGACTAATTTGCTAGTATTGCACAAAATGTGTGATAACAGGTCATTGCACAAAAGTCACAGGCAGCAAAAATTTGGAGAGCCTGCAAAGTCAATATTTGTTTCCCGAGGTGCCGACTTTTATAAACATTCTTTTATTTTCATCCATCTGTGGCCAAAGATTATCAATCATATTTTTACTATCATGCTAAATGAAATGGGATTTTCTATCTAGGACATGTGAGATATTTGTTTGTTTTTTTCTAGTTTCTCTGATTGATCCTTATTTTAGTTCATTCAGATTTCAATGCATGAGTGCCAACACTTGCAAAAATATCCAAATGCCAAATGGATTAGACTTGGTATAGGGAACACCACAGAGCCTATACCAGACATCATAACATCTGCTAGGGCTGAGGTAACATTATGACTAGTGCATTTAGAAGCATATTATCTTGTTAACTATAGTTTAAAATGGATTAGAATCATCTTGACACGATGTTCAAATTCTGTTTTCACATTTCATAAGTTATTATGTTAGCCTCAATGTTTGCTATAAACGAACAAGCGGGACACTTTTTTTATGAGAAATGAAATTCATTAAGAAAAGAATATGTAAAGTGGAAGGAAAGAGATCATTTCTTACAATGATCTCAAGAAATACGTGGGACAGAATTATGATACTTTGGCAACTTAAAAAAAAATGTTATTAAGATTTTATCATCAAGGAAGAATTTGCTGAACTAATTCTTGTCCGTCACAATATGCTCTAAATGTCAAACAATCTGATGTGTTGATTGCCATATGATTCGAAAATACTTAGATTTAAGATCAACAAATGGGAAATTGCATTCTAAAATATCTATGTTTTTATGATTGCTATTAGGATTTCTAATGTAATTCTGAAAGTTATTTATACATTATAGGCTTTGAGGATTAAAATTGCTGAGAAATTTTATGGAGATATGTGCATGAGAGGCGATGAAGTTTTTATCTCTGATGGAACACAATGTGACATTTCTCGCCTTTGGGTTAGAAATGATATTTTGTTGCAATTTAGTGTTTATAGCCAAAAAAAAAAAAAAAAGACAACAAACAAAGAGTTTCTTCTCTTTTTCTTTTTACTAACGTAGGTTTCATTTTGTGAGATGCTCTTTGGATCCAATGTGAGTGTGGCTGTAAAGGATCTTTCTTTTCTGGTAAATTTTCATGACAACGTAGTGAATATTAGGAATAAAGATCGGTGGGAACAATAATATTGTCGCCGTTGTAAAACGTAAAGAGTACTGATCAGGATAATTCTTAGGTAAGACTGCTCTTGACAATCTGCTTATACAGAATTATCTTTCCAAGTATGTTTCTAGAGAATACTGTAGGGGTCACACTTAAAATTCAGTTTTCTAGACAGAACTCACTTAAACAGTATCACTATACCATTAAATAAGCGGTACGAAAAATGATAGCAGATGCAATTTGAAAAATACCATAAATGTAAAAATATAACGGTTAAGAAATAAGAGAGATGATAGTGGAAATAAACGTCAAGAAAAAACCATGGAGACCGAGTTCAGAAAAATATCACTATGAAAAATAAGATTTTACAATATTTTTTTAGAAACCGAACATTTTAAAAAATATTCACTAAGAGAAATTCACCACTCTTAGAACTCACAATGTGCATAAAAGTACCCTATTTATTTTTAGTCTCTTACTCTTCATTTTCTCTCCCTTCAAAATAATATTAATTATTTCTTTCATCTTATTCTTCACAGAAGATTTCTCTTCTCTTCTTCAGATAGTAGATCATCTCCTCGAAATCTCTATTTATAGAGGGCTTTAAGGAGATACCTTCCTCATTTGAAATAGGCGCCAGCCTTTGCCACTAATGGAGATTTTAAAGTCTTCATTCACACACATAACAAGTGTGAATGCAATAAGGAAAAGCAGCCTCCATTTACTGCATGGGTCTCTCATCATTAAGGAAAGACCCTGTAGTAAATCTGTCTTTACGATTAGCATATAAAGTCTCTCATCAATAATTTTTTTTTTTTTTTCAAGGTATTTTAGAGATGAAGTATGTGTTTTAATCACCGGCATATATTGATTCTACGGTCATTTTTGGGAGAGCTGGAAAGTTAGTCGAAAAAAGGGGCAAGTATAAGAACATAGTGTGGTCGGAAAATGACTTTTTTCCAGATTTGATATAATTTTCTTTTGCTCCCCAAACAATCTTACGGGTTGGTACTGCTTCCCCAAGACTACAGTTGGAAAGGCAAATGGATCTATTATCATCATTGACTCCTCAGCCCCCGGTCAATCCACGAAATTCCTGGAGCTAAAGAGCTTACTACTAGCATGTACTACTTAATAATTTTTTTTTAATTTCATGGAGGCAAAGCTGATGAAGAAAAATATTTATTTTATACAAGCTTGCCATTGATATTTGAGAAGAATATCGTCTTTGTTCTATTTTCAGTCTTTCTTCTGTAATTCCTTTACTTTCTCTTATCCCTCTGTGTTCTGACTAATCTCCCTAATGTCTCTCTCCTTTCTCTCCATCTTACTCCCTGTCTTGTATCAAAAGCATTATTATTAGTCACAGTTCTTAGATATGTAATGGCCCAGGTTGCCATTGAGGTTTCTAATTTCTCCAAATTTTCATGGTTTACTGGGGTGAGGCTGGTTTGGACAGTGGTTCCTGAGAAGCTTTATTTTCAAATGGATTTCCGGTCGTTAAAGATTATGATAGGATCATATCAACTTGCTTTAATGCCGCATCAAATATTGTTCAGGCTGGAGGTCTAGCTTGCCTTTCTGTAGAAGGTTTCCAGGTTTATATTCTCCACCTTCACTTTCTAAATCATCTACTTTCTTACATTTGCCAATAATTCAATACATTTTGTTGAATGAAGATCAAGCTTTTTTAAGGAATTTAAGAAGGATTTAAATATGCTTCCTTGATTATTTTAGTGAGTGCTGACTCGATACTCAGCCTCACCAGCCCGATGAATCAACGCCTTGGTTGGCCAAACCTGACGGGACTTGGGGTGGACTGGACCAAACCACTGACCTGGCCAAATTTGGGTGGTCCTAGGTCAGGCTCCCGAGCCGTGGAAATCCAGGCCTGCCCACGAGCTAACCTCCTTTTTTTTTGGCATTCTGAGGAGCAGTGTTGAGCCTTCGAATCCAGCCTACGGCCTGCCCGGGCAGCAGACTCGTTGCCACCCTCACTCAATACTCATGCTGTGGCTCGCGATATCATTTGTTTATTTCACATATTTATGAAATGGCATAGTTTTTATTACAAAAACACATAACTTGAGAAGATTGAGATTTTTTAAAATTGGTTGATAAGATTTCTTGGTGGGTTTTTAAGGAGTCTGAAAAGAAACCATGATTTTTTTGATTTGTGCACAGGAAGTGATCAAAGTGGCTGAATACTACTACAAAGAGAATGCAAAAATACTGGTTGAAGCATTTGAAAGTGTGGGGATGACGGTTTGTGGAGGCAAAAATGCACCTTGCATTTGGGTTCACTTTCCCAGCTCAAGTTCTTGGAAGATTTTCTCTCAACTTCTTGACAAAACCTAGATTTTGACAGTTCCAGGAAAAGGGTTTGTTCCTTCTCCAGAAGAGTATCTAAGAATCAGTGCTTTTGGCCATTGAGAATTGATCTTGGAAGCTTCTAAGAGAATCAAAAATTACTTTCAACGAATGATTTCAATCCCGTACATTTATAATACTACGTTTGTTTTCTTAAAATATTTATTGATATGTCAAACAATAATTGATACGATATATTAACTGTACAAATTATTATTTAATATGTTAATAAATATTTTAAGATAGTAGAATAAAAAATAAGTCGAGCAAAGTTTGTATATATTTATGAATTCAGATTTGTGCTGTTATCCGTGAGGTCTGAATTTGGAACGTGTCTGTAGTCAATAAAAGGTTGGAAACTTGATTTTCTATTTGTTTAATTATTTTTTTTTAATAATTTAACTCTTTTTCTGGCATTTTTGGAAAATACATTATTGGTCTTCAATTTGGTTTTTGTAATTTTATTTTTATTAATTAAGTGCTTCCAGTTTTGTTTTTCAATATTTGTCCATAAATTTAATACCAAATATTCTGAATCTTTATATTTATATATTTTCATATCAATTATTTTTTATCCCATCAACTGTCTGGAAAAATCTTATGAACAGTGCAATTGATTATTTAATTTCTTTTACAAGAAGATTTAGATAATATAAAAATAAGATCACAGACATAAATTATTAAATTTATTCACCAAAAACACTGGATATATACTCAATAAACAAAATAAAAATGAAGAAATAAATGTGACAAAATGCCAAAAATGCTGACGTATTCGATAACGTCAGTAGAAACAATTGGATTCTGTTTGGTCTCCAACAGAAGGATACAATACAACACATTTTTTTTTAAAAAATTATACTATTTTTAGTAACCAATTTATGATATGAAATAATTATTTATTGATTTTTCTTCTATTTAAATATGTTTCAATCAATTGTATTAAACCAATCACAGCCTTACAAAACTGACCAAAAATCAAATAAGACTAGACAGACAGACTTGGTCTCCAAGCCACAGCCCACAGCCAATCCTTATAAAGACCTCAATTATCAGACCTTTCTCTCTCTCATCTCCTTCCACTCTCTCTCTCTCTCTCTCTCCCCTCCCACCTTTTCTGCCATGGAATACCATCTTGCAGAAGTCTACGTGATGAAGAAGCTCCACAGAGAGAAAATGAAGAAGATGAAAGAAGGGAGCTCGGCAGAGACAGGAAATGAGAGAAAATCTTTCTGGGTTTCCAAGAAAATTCACCCAAACAATCCAAATGGGAAGACTTCTGAGAAAGTGGCTCAGCCCAAGGAGTTTCGTTGACAGAACCTGCAAAGAACTTGATTTGAAGTTTGTGCTTGTTCATAATATTATGTATTTAATTATTTAATTTTTGTGTAATTAATTACTACTTTTGCTTTCTTTTCTCTTGAAATTAAATAATTACTGTCTGCTAAATATTTCCTTTTTCTTTTTAATCATGCATGAACTTTCCTGACAAGTCATTATTAATTATCTAGGGTCTTGATCTAATCATTATTTTTGTTTGATTTTTGCTTCTTGTTATGAATTAATAATAATTATTATCTGCTGTGAATAATCTACTACAACGTCATTTTACTGTTTCCTCACCATTTCAGTAATCTAATTTTCCAAAAAAATAAATAATTTTTTTAACAATAAATAATTTCCTTATTTTCACGTGTCAGTCATGATTATCGTTTCTAAAGATGAAAATTAAATAAATAATCGCAAGTCAACTATCTTCTTCTTATAACTTTATGCATGCATTTATTGGCTACTTCTTCACACTCATTGACCTCCATTCAAATACACAAATATATTAATATATAAAATCTAGGCCATCTTATAATGTAATATTAAATGTTAAGATTATGTTTTAATTTAAATAAATTAAACGATTGATCATACGAACCAAGTTTCAGTACATGCATGCTCGTTACGTCCAAAATTTACATATTATCTATACAGAGAAGATACTTTATATTATTTTGAATTATTTATTAATATTTACGGATATCGATCGATATCGAATCAAATTTGGATCCAAAAGTTAGGGTTAGGGTTAGGGTTATGGGGTGAGTTTTGGAGATGTTTAGAAGAAACGACTTTGGTTGGAAAAAAGAAAAGGAGTGTAGGGTGCACGTGCCGTCACGTGATAAACCCCAAAATTTTTCTAATATGATTGTAATTTGGACTTTTTGAGAGATTTTAAAAAGCAAGAGCCAATGACCTGCCTATGTGCTTCCTCAATGGACCCCACATTACCCCCCACCTCCACCCATCATTGACTTCCATTTTCTAATTTTCTTCGTCCAATCACCTCGAGACATCTGTCTTTCTGTATTCTTTCGAAATATAATCCATAATTATTAATGGGAGTGGTATCGGCCTGTAATTCGACCAGGGTCAGAACTCAAGTTTGATCGATCAGAAGTGAACTTGCTCTAAGAATTTGACCTCAAGAGACATTTTGCAAATCCTCCAATTCCCGACTTGAAAAAAAGAGTGTCATCGAGTAGAATATATTGGAGATTATGTAGTAAGTCCGGAACTAACGCTCAACATTTTTATAATTATGACGAGGCAAAAGTAAAAGTAGAATTTTCGTAACTAATCTCTAGCACGATATACGATATATCGATGAAAGCTAGTTTCCTTTTTGTCAAGAAGTGCTTTGACGAAGAAAGAAGAAAACTTCGGAGCACTGTTAATATCCATATATGGATTTTTTATATTCGAGGCATTGCATTCATTACGAGTCCAGCCGCGAAGAAAACTCTATATATATATATTATTGCATTTTTTTATGAAGAATAAGTGAAGACTCTCTTTTGATTTTGATTTTCAATTATAAGAAAATAGACGCAAAATCAAGATCAAACTTTTTTTTAGAGATCAAAATTTGAGATTTTTATTATTAATATAAAAAGTGGTTAGAAAAATAGAATTGAGTTTGTGATCAGACAATGAAAGAGCGACCAATTAAAGAAAGGGAGAGCACTAAGTTACTTATGTTACGGAACTTTCAGGCGCGAGCTCTTTTTCATTTTCATTTTTTCACGGGACTTGGACCATGTCTCCCAAACAATCTCAGTACGTATGGCGCAAGACGATTTCACATATCGAGGTTAGAATAGGATCAGGTGTTTTCACATCTCACCGTAGTGCTCGATTTTTTTTTTTTTTTTTTGATTGATGAACGAGAAAATGGAATTCTTTTTTGACTCGCCCCCGGCTACGTGCCTTTGGACTTTTTGCTCGCTCGCCACTAGTGGAAGCAATCTAGCCCCCTAGGTTGCCCCTTTGACTTATTCAAAATAAGCATTCAAGCCTTATTCAAATAAAAAAAAAAACCTCTTAATTTAAGATAGTGTCTTTTCGCGCAACTTAAGCTAACTTACTAAGCAAACATAGACTTTGGGCTTGAAAGCTACAAGCAAGGGATTAAGCTACTTGGGCGAAAGTCGTTAGCTCTTTAGAAAGATTGTAGGGCTCACTAATTGAATTTAGATAAGAAAAAAATAGGTTAAGAATTCTAAGAAAGAAGGAAAAAAAAAATAAAAAAAAAAATTCCCAACCTAGGTTAGAGACTAGCACGCCTTTCTTTATTAGTCATTGATTGAAAGCCAGCTGAAAAGCTGATGCGCGCTACTAGCGCTGCTCGCTTCGCTTTTGTTGGGGAGCTCGCTGCTTTTTTTTTCTATTTTTTTTTTGAGGAGTTGATACTTGATATTTAGAGGAAGAGGGCTTTTCCATTGAGAAGGATTCCATCCAGCAACAAGTTCTTCTACGGCTACCTTGTTATGACTCCACCTCAGTTGAAGCCTCCATAGTGGTATGTGCCAATAAGCCCACCAAAAAGCCTTTTGTGGCACTAGTGGTACACAGAAGTCATGGGTGATCATTGGTCTGATGTTTCAGGCGAAATCAATTCCCAGGGTGAGACAGGTGGTGTGTACATGGCCCTGGTACATATTCACCGCGGCATGCTGATCCGTTGTGAGGACCCGAACTGGACGGACTCTGACAATTTGGATTTTCGAGATGGGAAACTTCTACAACAACATACATTCCACATTCATCATACATTTTCTACGTGACATCCTAATTTAAAATCTCGTCAAAACCCCAATAAAACAAAGTATTCATTTTATACTTAAAATATTTTCTACATTTCATCAGTGTACAATGGAATCGAATATGTGTGTGCGTGTCTCACGACATGTGACCTTCTACACCCCAAATACCATCAAACATGATCTTTCACTTATGACTATTTGCACACTTTGTCTTAACTTGGTTTTTTTGTCCCAACGAACATTTTTATTATTTGAAAAATACAAATTATCTACATATTGAGTTTTACGTTCAATAAATAAATCTAACTATTAAAACAATCAATCTAAACTTTATTACGTCACTTAGGACCATTCCTTATCATCCACTACAATCATACTTTCTTAATAATCATTACGTCATGTTTTTTATTTTCTCAAAACTACGCAATTGTTATAAATTAAACATGTTCAAAGTTCATCATTCAAAATCAACTAACCAAATTTTCAATTCAATCTCATCACATAATTCCAATTCAAATAAAATAAACTTTGCATGAAATAAAATCAATTCACATTTTAATAACACCAATACACATGATACGAGGCAAGTCTAAGCGTACAAGCAGTATTGCAAACTTCCTCCTTCCTCAATTGCATACAATAAGAGGGAAGTCCAAGCGTACAAGTAGCATTGCAAACTTCTTTTTTCCTCATTGTACACAATAAGAGAAAAATCTAATCATACAAATCATTTCCAAATTGAATTAAAACAATCTTTTCAAAGCATTTTTATTTTAATCACTTTCAATTCACATTCTAACACAACATCTAATTCACACCGTTTATAATATCGATTCCATCACTATCTAATAACATCAACCAATTTAACAACACAATCCCACAACATAAACCAATTCAACAACACAGACTATTTTCACCAAAACATCACTCAATTCACATTAACCGCGACAACCAATTTATGATTTCCATCCTAAAACCTATCTTCCAACTTAACCACAAACAACATCCATAAACAATTTAACAACGTATCACTTTTCTCATCAAAACATTTTCACTTACTAACTTAAATCCACATATATCAACTTAACCAGAACCCAATTAAAAAAAATAATTCTATCTCCACCAAATTCATCTAATAAAAGGATAAATTAATTATTCTAAAGGTTGGATTTACTTACCATTTTGTAGGTTTCACAACTTCACACGAAATTTTCACCGAACTTATCGATTTTTACTCAAAACTATTACTTTCACCAATATTAACAACTTTCTCTAAAGGATAAATTGTCAAAACTATTCATTTTTCTTCATTTTTCTTTCTTCTTTCCCTCTTTTCCTCTCTGGTTTCTTTTTTTTTTTTCTTCTCTTTCTTCTTCTTCACGTAAAAACCACAAAAAGACAGTCATCTTTCACTTAAAAAAAATTTTTTTAGGGTAAATTACCCTTAAACCATACTTATTCTTTCCAATTATCCATTTTACCCTTCCCTTTTTGATTTATTACCAATTTACCATGATTAAATATTAATCACCATTAATTTTAAACTAATCCAAATTAGATTAATTTTAATCTAATTTTCATAATTAAATAAATGAAATTCGTTTAAATGTTTGTATATTTTTATTTTGTTAATACGGCAGCCGATCGATTGCCCCAAGTGGCCGATCGATCGGCTACATTTCTATTTCCGTAGCCCATCAATTTCAAGAAGGGGCAATCGATCGCTCAGCAGGACAATTGATCGACACCCTCTCTATTCACCAACTCACAGTTTTTGTTAAAGGTGGCGATTGATCACTCCCTTTAGGCTATCAATCGACACCCTCACAAGTCCGATCCTTAAATTTTCCCCCAAAATGGCGATCGATCGTCTGCCTTGGGCGATCGATCGACCTTGATATAAACTTTTACATTTTTTCCAATTTTTCAAATTGTCAAATTTTACATTTCAACGTATCATTTCTTCGATACATCTTTTACACCATACATTCATTTATCCATCGTATATAAATATATTTAATTACATCATTGACAAAAAATATAATTATAAATTTGAACCAATAATACAATAATAAAAATTTGAACTATTACATCCGCAATTACTAGCAATTCCTACTTCATGTTCCTGAGTTGCAGGAAACAATCTGGACTGAGGCAATCTTTCTGGATTCGCTCCGCCTTACAGCCTTGCTACCCATTGTAATTGTCATTGTAGCATGTGTGTGGCCCTGCCCATAAGGGCCATGCAGACTTGACGTCATCTCACCTTCCTCCAATATATCAACTGGCAGCCCCTCGTTAGTGCAGCACGTAGCTTTTTGTTTGTTTCTGAGCCGTTTTGGCAGGGCGTACTAAACCCACTGCGTATCACACCATCGGGCGGGTCACCTGAATGCCGAGTTTTTCTCTGCCGCCCGTTCGACATAATCGTCACCTACAAAATAAGGCCAAAAACTGGACTTTACTAAACAAGTGAGAAAAATCATTTCTATTTAGAAAAGTGTAACTAGAAAGTGCTTCGTTCGAATTGTGACGGCTCCCATCTTACTAACAGCACTGTTGAGTGCTGGCACTCAATTGGTAGCGTTGGCACGTAACTCGGTTCCTCGGCTCACTTTGGTTGCAAAAACTTTTTCTCTAGGTACATGTCTCAAGCAAAAATCCTATTGGTTCATGAAACTTAAACTTCGAGATCAACTTCAACTTCCATAGCAACATTAACGTTCGATTTACAACTTTTAGAAATTTTATATTTAAAATTTAGAGTTGCAAGCAAAGTTACACACATGACAACATTGTCTTTTGATCTTTTTGAGTCTTTTTCTTGTTTATTTTGGGAGACAAAATCTACGAAGTTTGATTATTCACTAAACATTAAAAAAGAAGTGTGAAACTAAGTTTATCAATTCAATTCAAGTTTGATTTTAACCGATTATAATAATAATCGTTGACTTGCATAGTTTGCTATTTTGTTAACTGAAAAGTTAGACAAATAAATATGTTTCCAACTGACTTAATAAAAAATGACTCTAAATTTATGAGAAAAGCAACACAGACATTGTTCATCATGTTGCCTATTAAGTAAGGCGCGCGCGCGCACACACATACACACATACATACATACATACATACATACACACACAGAGAGACGGGTGCGAATGTATATGATTTAAAATCTAATAGAATAAAATGGGTAAAAAAATATCTTAACTAAAGTTTTTTAACATTTTCAAACTTTACGTATTAATTTTCACTTTTAATCTCATGGGCATTATTGTACTTTCCTCAAATATAAAGTAATAGTTTGAAATTAAAATAAAAATTGGTTATTAGTTTTCAGCATTTTCAAAATTATACATTAATTGTCACTTTTAATGTTCCGGACATTATTGTACTTCTCAACTATAAAGTAATAATTTGAAATTAAAATAAAAAAATTGGTAATTTCGTCGAAAATAATAATTAATTGGAAAAATCGAAGGGTTTATGGCGGGTTCCTGAGATTGATCTGGGAACTAAACTCTGAGCTCCATCTCACCTCATTAATGGCGATTTGATCAATAATTTCCTTTTTTTCCCTTTCAGTCTTCATCTTTCTGCTTCTCTACTCCACCCTCTCTTCTTTCCTTCCCCCAAAAAATCCCAACCAACCAGTGCCCACTCACTGACACATACTCTCTCTTTCTTTTTGTGGAAGTTCATTGCCTTCCTCCTCAAGCGTCCTTCGTGTTCTTTCTCCCATCTCAAGCACCTGAAGATCTGTTAGTAGGTACCTACCCACATTTTTTCAATTTGCATCCTACCTGTCTAATTATTCAAAATTGTCTTTTTCGATTCATCCCTGTTTTAGATTGTGAAAATAGCTTAATGGTGGTGACCTTTAGATGTATGGCGATACAGAATATACCATTTTCGGCATTTCGAGTTTTGTTTATTTTGTATTTCTAATGTTTACGCATGCATTTGGGGGGTTTTTTTTTTACTGGCTGGTTTCTTACAGTTTCCATAATATACACCAGGCAAAATGTGGAGGAGAGGATTGTATCCAGCCGATTGAAGTTTGAAGTTGAAGAAAAGAAATTTTCAGCTGGTTGCTGGATCGTCTCTCTTTTCTTTTTGTTCGTTGGGGAAATATCTGAGTTCATTGCCTTCTCTAGTGTCTGGATCCAGCTATTTTTTCTACTGGGTATTTGAATTTGTTTCTAGGCCCCGACATTTTTTAAAAGAGGGGCCCCATTTCTGACAAGATACTTAGTTTTCTAATTAATTCTTACCTGCTTGTTTTCTGTTCTTCTTCTGTTTAGCTCCTGAATGAAATTCTTAATTGTGATTGCATAGTTCAAGAAACACTCATCTCGAGTAGACCATGCGAAGGAATTGATGAGAAGAAAATATTTTGTTCCTTTTCCACTTTCCTTGCACACAATCCCGAGTCTGGATTATGCTATTTTTTCATGCTACCTGAAGATCTGATCTGCTAGAAGATCCACTCTATTTGGGAGGATGTAGTGATTGGAGTTTCATCTTGAATATACTTTGTAGATAATGCTGCACTTCTGATATTGAGGTTGGTAATTATTTTGTTATCAACTAAGGTACAATTAAAATTTTCAATCTTATGCGGCAAATAGTAAACATAGGATATTTTCTAGACATGTCAAGAGTTGCCAAGTGGAAGCTTGAGAAGACAAAAGTAAAGGTTGTCTTTCGGCTACAATTCCATGCCACACATGTAAGTTTTTAATTGTCAGTGCAGTTGGTAAATTTCTGCCGTAACTAGACAGGATGTTGGTTTTGAATGTTCAGTATACTTTCATTTTTTATGTTTTTGTTCTTAATAAGAAGCTGTCACAATGGATTCCTTTTCAGTCTCCACGACAGGACAATGTCTATTATGGTTCGCATAATTGTGGTTAAAATCTTCTAATAAGTATTTTTTATAGCTGTCTGATTGTTGGATGTCAAAGAGTCGACAGATTAGTGATAAGCCTGAACATTAAAATGTTGATGGGGAATTTGAAGGCCTGATTATATTCCCTGAGGATCTTTCAAGTTTTCTTGTGGGACGAATCAAATGTGGTTAACCTTCTATAGGATTGATAGATGAATAGGGCAGGTCTTGACAACATTCTACTAATTTTGATTGTTTCAAATGATAAGTTTATTTAGGATGCCATGAAAACAAATCGAAGTTTAGTTGATTGCATTGCTGTCCCGTGGACATAAAAAACATGATTAAGAAAGGCAATTACTTTGTCATACGAAGAAAAAAAATGGCAATCACATCGGATGAATAATTTGACCTTGAGAATTATCTGATATGATGCTTCAAACGAACATGCATATTTGGCCATCAAACCATCACGTTCTGAACTTTTTTTCCGTCTCTTTTTTTTATAAGAAACAAATTATAGAGAAAGAAAGAAGATACAAGAGAAGAGAAAGGAAGAATCCTTCTCAGAAAAAAAAAAACACTTCGTTGAACGTAATTTCTCTCCGACGGAGTGAACTAAACTAAAAGACTAAATCCTTAAATACTCAACAATAAGCCCACCTAGCAATGGTGAAACGCTTCTTGGATCTTTCTTTTTCAAGCATTCATTACTTTCACATTCTCTTACAAATCTTAATGTTTTTGTATCAGTTACTGACTAGGTAAAATTAAATTGTCAATTTTCAAATGCTGAGCCCATCTTATAGAGTTGTAAATGATCCGGTCTCTCTAGATTTTCTGCGATCTTGTTTGCTAAAATTTAAATGATAGTTTTTGGTAATAGGGGTTGGACTTGATTGATAAGTTAACTGACCTTTATCTGGTTCCTTTTAAATCTTGTATTTATTTATTTATTTATTTGTTTTATGATCCAGATTCCGCTATTCGGATGGGATAAGTTGTATATATCTTTTATTCCTTCTGATTCTGGAAAGGCAACGGCGAAGACGACAAAAACAAATGTAAGAAATGGTACTTGCAAGTGGGCAGACCCTATTTATGAAACTACAAGACTTCTACAAGACACAAAAACAAGACAATTTGATGAGAAGATCTATAAACTCGTGGTAGCTATGGTATGCTCTTCTATAGTTCTATCATTAAAATGGTATTTTCTGCGACAAGAACTGTAAAGTTTTTTAATTTTTTTTATTATTCGAGTTTGAATCATTACTTTTTTTACGCATTATTCAAGCTATTATCTTGTTAAAATATGATATGTTGCATGTGGCCTAAATTTCAACGGCATCAGGGTTCTTCACGATCTAGCATCCTTGGGGAAACGAACATCAATCTTGCTGATTATGCTGATGCATTAAAACCTTATGCTGTTGCATTGCCGCTTAGTGGATGTGAATCCGGAGCAATTTTACATGTGAGTATTTCAAGCGTATGAGCTATTGTTTTTCGAAAAGACTGATATTATCTTGGTCTTTGTGCAAGCATTATTGTTTACTTTGATAAGAATAAATTGTATGCATTTAAACGTGATTTATTTTTTGTACCAGGTTGCTGTACAACTTCTCACATCCAAAACTGGCTTCAGGTATTATCATAATATACACACACACACACATAAGCTGATGCATATGTTCAGTTACTTCATTTTGTACTTGATTTTTCCAGGGAGTTTGAGCAGCAGAGGGAGCTTCGGGAGAGGGGGCTTCAGACATCTTCCGATCAAAATTTTCATGACGATTCTTCTAACAGAAAAACATCTTCATCTGAAGAGAATGGGAAAGATCAGGATAAGGTTTGCTATGAATTAATCATTCTATTTTGTTTAATAAGATGATTAAAAACGTATGTTGAGTGCCTATCAGGAAATAATTCTTCTCTTTTTAAAAATAGGTTGATATCAGAGTTAGTTTCAAGGAAGAATCTGGAGAGATTGCTTTACTTGAAGAAGAGGTTGGCACAAATGGTGATACTGCTGATTCAATTGGTGCATTTGATGGTTCTTCGAATACTTCAGGAAGTTTATATGCCGAGAAACATGATATGTCTAGCATGCTTGAAAATGAAAGCATAAAAAGTAGGATATCTGGTAATCTAGGCAGACTTTCACTTGATCAGAGTCCTGGAACAGAAAAATGTGACCCTTCTGAGCATCATCAATGCTCGGTGGGGAAGAATGATTGGGACCATGAATGGAGTCCTGAGTATTTAGCTGGTAGTAGCTTCGCTCTTGCTTATGAAGAAAATAGTAGACTTAGAGAAAGCCTGGAAATAGCGCAATCATCGATTGTTGAGTTGAAGTTGGAGTTGAGCTCTCTACAAAACTATGCTAATGAATTGAGTGGTGAAACAGTAAAATTCGCCCAGCAACTTGCTTCTGAGATTACTTCAGGAAAAGAACTTACCAATGAAGTTTGGGAGCTCAAATCCGAGTGTTTAAAGCTCAAAGATGATCTCGAGTGGCTGAAAAATTCTAAAGCAAACAATCCAGTCATCAACAAAGCAATATTTGGGGCAGACCAACATCACTCATGTCAAGGATTTGAGCTGAAATTGCTTAAGGGGTTTTTGATGATGGAAGAAAAGATAAGAGATCTCCAAAACAAGGCATGCTTTGGATTCCAAGACAGAGACTTAAGGTTTATTCACTCAGATTTGAAGGACCTGCTCTCTTTTATACTGGGTTTCAAACAAGAAATTGGACTGGAAATTCCAAGCTTCAGGTTGGGAAGCTTAAAAGAGCCTAAAAATTTGAAATCAATTAAAGATCAACTTTTAGGAGCTGGTAATGATGCTGATATGTTTCAATCAGAGAACATGCTTCATTATCTTATCCCTAGCTTGGTGTCTCATGAAGTTGACTCTGTAGATGCCACCATTGCCATGAAAGGAAAAATATTCGAACTCCTGAGGGAGTTGGACGATGCAAAAGCTGAACGGGAAAGCCTTATAACGAAAATGGAGCAGATGGAATGTTATTATGAAACCCTTGTTCAGGAACTAGAGGAAAATCAGAGGCCGCTGATGGAAGAGCTACAAAATATCCGAAATGAGCATACTACTTGCATATACACGATTGCGAAGACTAAAGCTGAGATGGAATCACTTCACCATGACATGAATAACCAGCTGTTAAGATTGACTGAAGATAAATGTAATGTGGTTTCTCTTAATGCAGACCTCGAAAGAAGAGCCGCTAATGCCGAGGCAGCTCTAGGAAAGGCGCGTTTGAATTATTCCAGTGCTGTGAACCAGTTACAGAAGGACCTTGAATTGCTTTCTTGCCAGGTTACGTCCTTGTTTGAGACTAATCAGAACCTCATTACGCAAGCTATTCCAGATTCTTCTTTAACAGTCCATCATGGTAATTCTGGATTTGGGAAGGATCCGATTGAAGAAATGGAAATTTGTGCTGCAAAAGTGTTGCTGGGTCAGAATCATTATACAGGGGTAGAAAAGCAGCAGTCTAGCGTAGGGGTTTTCTCTGAGGATTTGAAAAGGTATATCAACTTGCAGGAAGGGCTGTACCGAAAGGTTGAAGATGAAGTTTGTGAAGTGCATTTTATGAACATATACTTGGATGTGTATTCATCAACACTACAAGAAACGTTGGAAGATGCAAGCTTTGAAGTTAGACTGATGAAAGAGAAAACAAATGATCTTAGCCAGAAGTTGGAACTTTCAATTAAGTCCAACCAATTGTTAATTTTGAGACTGCAATCTGTTATGGATGAGGTTCACTCCTTAAATGAGTACAAGGCTAATTGCGGAGCAAAGTGCGAGGAAATGAATTTGCAGATTGAAACACTTGGAGCAAAATTAGGAAGTGCTACACGGGAGAACTGTTTGCTCGTCCAGAAGATAAATGAATATGAAGCGATTATGACGGAGTTCTATAGTTTGAAGGAGAAATATCAAGTTTGCTGGTCAGAAAAATTATATCTGGAGAATTCGTTGAAAAAGGAAGTCCTTCTAAAAGAAAATTTACAAATGGAGACATTCTCTTTGCATGAAGAGCTGAAATCTCTCAAAATTAAATTGGATGACCTTACTTCTTCAAAGGTGAATCTGCAAAACATGGTTAACTCTCTGCATAATGAAATGACTTTCCAAAAAGAAAGTTTTGAACTGAAGTTGCAAAGTGTGGCACAAGATAATTGTTTATTTGTCCAGAAGATAACGGAATACGAAACACTCATGAAAGGGTATAGTAGTTTTAGGGAAAAATATCTGGCCTGCTTTGCTGAAAAGTTGGAGATGGATTCTTCTTTGAAAAAGGAAGCCCTGGTGAATGAAAATTTTCAGGGCGAGATTTCGTCTTTGCATGAAGAGCTGAAAAGTCTTAGAATTGAATTTAATGACCTAGCATCTTCAAAGGAGAATCTGCAGAACACTGTCAACTTTCTGCATGGTAATCTGCGGAATTTGTTGTCATCTTATTGCAAGAACCACAACAAAATGTCATTATTGAGTGAAGACACCTATAAGGGTTTGGAGTCCACAGATTTATCAGGTTGTACGATGCAATTAGAGGAGCTTTGCCATAAAGCATGTGAGAAAATTCTGCATCTCATGGATGAGAACAAAAGCCTTTCAGAAGATAGAGATTTAGCTCAAATTTCCTTAAGAAACGCAGAAGATGATAATCTGATGGTAAAGAAAAGGTTTGAGTCTAATATATGTGAAATGGTGGGGAGACTTGATATGGCTGATGATTTAGTTCAAAAACTTCAGTTAGAAATCGAGACTCTTACAAAAAGATTCAGTGATAGCTGTGATGGTGAAGGAAAATACATGCAGCAGCACAACAAACTTCTTTTGGATATTGACCGTCTTGAAGGTGAGCTGCTGCTACTTTCTTCAAGAGACAGACATTTTATGGAAGAAATCATGGTATTAGGGTCAGTAAATGAGGAACTTGTAAGTTATAAGGAGACAGTGGAAGTGCTTACAAAGGAGAATGAAGCTTTAGTGGGGTGTTTACGAGAGAAGAATGATGAATCTGCCAGACTCAGTTTGGAACTTGACAGTGTAAAGGAAAATATGCGATCCGTTTATGATGAATTGCTTGTTACAAGGGGATTGAGAGATGAATTAAAGAGTCGAGTTGATGATCTTAATTCACTAATAAATGAAAAGGAACGCCAGTTACTGAATTATGATCAGCTGAAAGCTGAAGTTGTCCATCTGAAGAAATTATTATCAGACTTGGAGGGGGAGAAATCAAGTATTTGCCATCTTTTAGCACTGTCCGAAGAACGGCTAGACAGTGTTTGTCAAGAACATGCATCAATGGCTTATTTGGAAACTCAAGTATTTGAAATGTATGAATACTCAATGGCCATGGAGGTTGGACTAATATTCACCAGAACTCAGTATGGGGGATGGATTGAGGATCTCATCATGCAGTATAACTCCAAAGAGATGCAGCTTGAGGAACTTCAAAATAGATGTCTTACTTCAGAAACTCTACTTAATCGCTATCTTTCCGTCAAAGAGCGTCTCGCTGAAGAGAATATTTGGCTTTTGGCATGTATCGACTTTTTAAAGTCTGAGTTAGAAGTTGTCACTGCAGAGAACATCAGACTTTTTGAACAAAAAGGTAGCATGATGACTCAGTTTGAGGAATTGAAAAGGACGACTACGCAGATGGAGACTATTATTGAAATTCATAGGAATAAAAACTCTATTGAGATTTACAAGCTGGAGCAAATGTTGGTTTCTTACGACGATGAGATTAATAATCTCATGCTCTCCAAGGAAGAGCTTGAAGTCAAATTTTTAGTTCTTAAATCGAAATTGGATGAACAGTGTCATCATATAACCATTCTAGAAAATGAGTGTAATGATGAGATTAAAATGGTGCAAAGAAAGTGTCATGAACTCAGTCAAAGACTTTCCAAACAAATTTTGAAGACAGAAGAATATAAGAATTTGTCTATTCATTTGAAGGACCTTAAAGACAGTAGTGATGTTGATTGCCGCCAGACCCAAGAGAAAAGAGAACATGAAGGACCACCAGTTATTCAAGAGTCTCTCAGAATGGCATTCATTAGAGAACAATATGAATCAAAGCTGCAGGAAATGAGTCAACAGCTATCCATATCCAATAGGCAGAGTGAGGAAATGCTGTTGAAATTACAAGATGCCATTGACGAAGTGGAAAATAGGAAAAAATATGATGCGTCTCACTTAAAAATAAATGAAGAGTTGGCAAAAAAGATTCTGGAATTGGAGGAAGAGTTAAATTTGTTGCTTTCTGAAAAGCGTGAAATACAGAAAGCATACGACCTTATGAAGGCTGAGAAGGAATGCTCTTCTATAAGCCTTGAATGTTGCAAAGAAGAAAAGCTGGAGCTTGAAGCTTCCTTGCAAAAGTGCAAAGATGAGAATTCAAAATTGGCAGTTGAATTTAACTTAATAAAAGATTTGCTTGAGGCTTCCAAATGCGCTATGCTTATCAGGAAGGAAGACAGAGATGGAATGTCCACCTCAGATGGTCCATTAACTGAAAACCATGATCGAAACAATGAAAATTCTGAAATAACATGTAATGGAGGAACAAAAAAGGACATGGCTTCTGAAAATAGTTCAATGATCAATCCAGCAGATAAATCTCAATATGAGTTACAGCAGGCTAAGCAGGTAATTTTTTTTTTTTTGGCATCTACACTTAACTCTCTACACACCACATTATGCTGCTGAAGACTACGATCATGGTGTTTAGCACAATCATTGTTGTATATGATAGACATTAAAGCGAAGATTTATTGCACTTTTTTAATTAAAAATGATTGTAATAACTCCATTTTGAAGTTGGTATTTCATTAGTGATGGAATAGTATGTCATTGTGATTACCTGAAAATCGCCTTAAATTCTTTATGAAAGCTGAGTCCTATTTGTTGCTGTATTTTTTTATTTATGCAGCTCTCTCTAACTATGGCTTTGCATGTCATTTTACCAGGATGTTCTCTCTAGAGGTGATAGCAGAGCTTCAGAACTAGAACTAGCAAATTTGAGAGAAGTTTTAAGTGGCAACGCAATTTTCTGCTCACAAAGTCTGAAATCCAGTTTAGACATTTTAAATGACGAAGTAAGCATATTATGGTGACTAGAGGAAACTTTAATTATTAAGTAGGAAGTAAGTGTATTTATTGTCTTCTCATGTTTAACTGAAACTGAAAGGCGATGGGTTATGCTAATCTGGTTCTTTAGATAAAACTTACAGGCGATCATGTGTTGATGTCACTCCCTTTGTTTTTTCTTCTGCTTGCAGTTGGAAAAGATTAAGCTTGAGAATACTATTCTTCCTCGCGATGACAAACAACAAGTCTCAGATTCTCCTGGTTTGCAACAAGAACTGATACAATTACGGAAGGTATAAAATGAGTTTTAGTTTCTGTAAACTTTCTATCAAGGGTTCAGAAGAAAGATTTATAGTTGCTTTATGCTCAGGCAAATGAAGAATTACAAAGCCTATTCCCTTTGTTCAACAACTTTCCTGCCAGTGGCAAGGCATTAGAAAGGGTATTAACTTTAGAAATTGAGCTTGCTGAAGCATTACAGGGAAAGAAGAAACCGACCATCTCTTCTCAGAGGTATTGCCATTAACAACAGTGGAAATGCATCCATATTTCAAGTTTTTGTTATTTTTGGTGCATCTTTTGGAATTTTATCATCTCTTTTGGTTGATGTTGTTTATTTTTCTCTCTGTTCGGCTTGGATAACCCGCTATGGTAGTCCTTCCTATGGAAATCGACCAAAAAACTTAAAAAGAAAAATAGAAACTAAACACTAACATTTAAGGTGGAAAAACTTTTTTGAAAAAAAAAATTATAAACCTATGAGAAAATTTACTATGAAAATTAAATTACAATCGTAAATTTTGTAACTTATAATTACATATATTTATAAGGTAAGACAAATTTTGATGTAATTATGATGTAATTCAGTAGTATAGTTCTATCGGTATAACTGTGTTAGATTTCAAAATAGAAGTATTGACCCTCTTCGAAAAGATTTTTTATCTTATAGATTTTATATTTACGAGGAAATCTATCTTTGAAGATCATGTTTTTGAGACATATTTTGTAGGCATTACTCCATTTTTTCTATTTGTAGGTATTCATATATGAATGAGTTCCATAATCCTTTGGGCATATCTTCTCCTCATTTCAATCTTCCTTTCCATAAATATTTTGTATGTGTATATATAATTTTCAGAAGTATGTCTCTTCAGATGAATCATTTGTGGTATGTCTCAAAATGAAATCTCCTTTTTTGGTGCTTCAGTTCTTTCCTGAAGCAACACAGTGATGAGGAAGCCATATTCAGAAGCTTCAGAGACATCAATGAGCTAATCAAAGACACCTTGGATATAAAAGGAAGGTATTCATCGGTTGAGACCGAACTTAAAGAAATGCAAGATCGCTACTCGCAACTCAGCCTTCAATTTGCCGAGGTGGAAGGGGAGAGACAGAAACTCATGATGACTCTCAAGAACGTCAGATTGTCTCGGAAGAACTCGAGCTTCAATCGATACTCTTTGGGCTCTCTAGGTGAGCATAATTCTTCATAGCCACACCGAAAAATTTTCAATCTCTTCTTTTATAGACAAAAAAAATGAAATATTTATGAATTTTACTTACCAAAATTGCTGTAAATAAGAATTTGTATCATGTTCATCAGTGAAGAGTATAATGAATTATCATCTTTTTGAATGTAAGTCAATTGTATATAGTAATTCAACTTTGTTTACGTGGGATCATGGAGACTGAGGTTATATGAATTTTCAGCAATTTATGGTTTTTATATTATTTTATCAGTTTAATCATAAGATTGAATTAATCAAATCAATTATTTTTGTAAATTAAATAGTATTCTCCAATAAAATTAAAAGATAAAGTAGGTGACGCCTAACAATGCTTGAAAGCTACCAAGGTTTGCCAATTAAATTTTAATTTTTCCGTTATAACGTGAAGTTCTTTAATTGGTGATATAATTAAAATCAATAATAAATAATTAAAATATTTTATTAATTAATAAGAATCAGAGTATAAGAAGAAAAATTAAATGTTGAATCTTGAGTATCATTATTTTGATAATTTAGTATAATTTGCGACAATCAATGATAACAAGTACACACGTAAGAGTTTAAGTGATTTAGTATATTATTAGAGTCATTTAGTTAATTTGTATATTAGATGTTCGGGTCGAAAAATACATGTTCAAAATATCACAATAAATACATAAGCAGCTCATCTTCCCAAACACTTTAGATGAACACGGGAAACAAACTCGATCAAATCTCTCAAAAAAAAATTTAATTTCTTGGTAAAAAAGCTTCGCGAGAAATGTGATTCGCCCCTTTTGTTACATTAGAATCTCTACTAATTTTTGCGTAGATATGCATACATACATACATACGTATATACGAACATATACATGTATATATACGAACATATACATGTATATATACGAACAAGAAGGATATAAATAAGGCAAGTAATGTATATAAAAATACATAGTAAATCAATCTTACAAACTATAGACAGTTCATACCATTGTATAGTCCAAACCAAATGAAAAGACCATATTTTTATTCAGCTTCATTTGATCAAACTCTATAGCTCAAGCACATGACAACTTAAAACTTCATCCGAATATAAACCTTGATCTTACTACTATCTCGAGATGTAGACAGATCCTACGCGTATAATTCACCGTCCAAGATTACATTGATATTCTAGCGTTTATTATATTAATTACAACTTAATTGTTCAAATCATCAATTGACACAAAGTATGCAGAGAACAAGTATAACATTAATCTTTTAAGCATAAAAAGGTAAATACATGTCTCAATCAAATTAGCTAGGAAAATTAATACAGTAAACAACAAAATCATTCAGCTACGAAGAGAGTGCAGGATAACTAAATTAAACAAAATATTATATAATCAAACTTCAAAATAGCTGCTGAAAACAGCAAAATCTGCCAGACAATCATTGGCGAAATGCAGAGAAAAGCTGAAAGATTCTCTGAGATTTGTAACAATGCATTCAGTAAATGTTCAACCCAAATGACGAAAATGAAAAAAGAAGAACTGGGTCAGCTTTAATAACCAAGAAGAAGCACAGATCCGGATGAAGTTGGGTTGATGAATGAGAAAAAGACAAGTCTTTCATCGAATCTTCCATTGATGGTATCTTCATCGAGCTTTTTAAGATCCAAACTCCAAAGAACATAACTTGTGGCATTTCGAAAGAGCTCCTGCAGCTGTTTCTACTGCTCTGTCTTGGCAGATTTCTTTTTTCCGACGGTCAAAATGAAAGTCACAGTTGTGTTGTCTCGTTCATACTCTTCGACTTTTATTTTAGTCAATTTACATTATATTAAAATTTAAATTCATAAAGATGTCACGTCTCATCAACCAAAGATTTATTCTTTTGTTTGGCCATCTTAAATTTATTCATTATTTTTTGTGCATTTTTCTAAATCTCCTCGTTTTTTAGTGTTTTCTTTTATCACATCGGAGATTTGTTCATTGATTTTCATTTTAATATTTTAAATTAAATTTAAATGTGGAACCCATTTTTAACTTCAAGGAAAATTGTTCGTTTCTGCAGAAAAAAACATAGTAAAGAGTTGCTAGACGGTGCCAACCTCACCTGCTTACCGTGTTTCATCAATGCCGGCCATAGCCATTGATGAAAGCTTACATCACAGAAGTGATTGGAGGCAGTGACGAAGAAAGAGGTTGACCATAGTATCTGCGTTCTTCTTCTTCTCCATCTCCTTTGCTATGGACTCTGCATAACGAACTCCACTCTGAAACGATTCCTTTCTCCATTCTCGACTTCAAAATGGAAATATCCTCTTTTTCTGCGATGATACAGTCTTCTTCTTCTTCTTCGACCTCTTCTTCCCATCCTCCAACACAATCTTCTTCTTTTTCTTTAAACTCTATCTCTTCGGTTTTCTGATGAATAAAAGAAGTGACGTTCATATGAACAAGATTCAGAATGAGACGGCCATTTTCTCTCTGAGCTTGGAAGTATTCATGGTGTTTTACTCTAACTTCTTGAAGAATGAGTCTCCCATTAACGTATTGTCTGGTCAAAGCCCACGGCATTCTTCCGGGAAAATTCCCCGTCTGTGCAAGCAAGGGAATAGCCGGCGGGAACTCTCGTCGCTCATTATTTTTTGCCATTACGCAAAGCTTCATTGTGGTCTGTTTGTGGTCCACCACTTTTTCCGTTTCTTCTTCCTTGGAACTCAAGCACACGCCGCTATCTGTGCCGATGAGATCGTCTATGGCGGACGGAAGAGCCAAAGCAGCAATGTAGGGCGGCAATTTCAGAAGCTTGGAGCTGGAGACAACAGGAGAGCCGCGGTTAGGATCTTGAAGTGATGGAATTAGGGTTTTGAGACGCCATTGATGGGGTGGTATTTGGATGGAGGAAGGAAACTTTGAAGCCCAGAGTAAAAGACTGTAAAGATAAGCAAATATGGATCTAGCCTTGCAAAACAAGCTCTGGGAGAAAAACTCCATGGATTTACAGCAAAGAAACTATGATACCATTCAAAACCCTAGCTTTTACATACGAACTTCAAGAGGCTTTGAAGAAGAAGAAGAAGAAGAGCCAACCACCATCAACCTATTACCCTACAAACAAAAAACAACATCACGCAACAACGTAGACAGTTACAGATAAATAAGCTGTTTTCTACAAAGAAACGAGACATAAATAACGATCAGAAGTGAACAAAATTCAATTTTTATTTTTTTTATTGATTTTCCAAGTTTGTTTTTTGTTAAGGTTGGAAAAGACAAGACTATGGTGGAGTGTAGTTGGCAATATAGATTAAATAATTAACACGTATGTGTCTGCATTGTTCAACGTTCCTCTGATCATCAGAGCTAACAGCTGGAAAATTAAATACTGCTTTGATTTTGAAGTTTTCCATAACTAGACTGAAGAGTCGGAGAAAACAGAAGGGAAAAACATGTTTATTCATAAAGAAAATACAAGAAAAACAGATGAACGCCGGAAAAACTTGAAAGAAGTTGAATAGATAATTGAAATAGTCCTCATTATCATCTATAAAAGTGGAGAAGCGGAAGAAAACAGAGAAACCCAGATTCAAGAACATAAATTGAAACAAAGAAACAATACAATCAAGCACAAGAAGCTCTATAAAAAGAAGAGAGAGAGAGAGAGAGAGATCTTACTGTTGTAAAAACTGTACATCTGGAAATCGCCATTCTTTCTCTCACTAGGAAGATAGAGAGAGAAAGAGAAGAGAGTGGAGTGCATGGAAAGAGACGCAAGAAGAGGAAGGAGAGGATGAGAAGGTTGGATTTGAAGAGGAAGAGAAGGATTAGGGTAAAACAATGAGGCCAAGGCTGCATTGCCTTAAATTACACCACCACGCTTGTCTCTTTCATCCAAATCTCCCCTCTATTTGTCTAAAACTCTTACTTTTACAATTTATATATAAAGTAATTAAATTTTAATTATCCATTTATTATTTCAATTATTTTTCATTCTCATTTGAGATAAAAAATAAGGTAAAGTTAAAAAAAAAAAACCCCCTTTGTTTTAAAAATAATTCCGTTAATAAACCCGTCTTTTCTATTTAATTTTTTGTTAAAGTTGAGAGCGGACGTCCAGAAATAAGAGTTGCCGTCTTCATAAGTCGCCCGCTCATTCCTAGTGGTTGTGTCTTATTTTTCAAATCAAAGCTCTCAATATTACCAAAATATTTAATAAACTAATTGTTAACAAAATTAGATTAATAGTCAAGACCCCATGGATTTAGAATTTTTAGGAAATTTACTCTTAAAAAAATAAACAAAAACAGCAGCTCGATGTAGCAGCTCCAAGACATCTTCCAAAATAATTCCACTGTTTTCTTTTAAAAAACTCCACATTCCTTCACTATAAAACATGGAATTGTTCCATCGTTTACTCAAACTAATTAACTCTACTTCTCTCATACTTTCTGAGAATTAACATCATTGAATCTGATCAATGGTGAGAGTTTTAACTTTAAGAACAAGCTCCGTCCATGAAGCCAAACACAACTTCCATTGGTAACAAAAATGTCTAGATATTTTTCAAGATCCAAACAACAAAGTAAAAGGAAAATAGTAAATGGAAATTTTCAATCTAGAAAATCACTAAACTCTTCCCATTAGTTGATATGGTAATGCCCAATCAAAACTCCAGCTTCTCATCTCAATGATCACCAGGGAGTGACTTTATAATGTCAGAATCACCTACACAAAAGATAAAATGTCCACAAAATATGTATGTTACATCCATAATTAACATGAATCTGTTCATAATATTCGTCGCTGTATGAACATGCAGTACCTGGATCTACAACGCTAAGGCAAGATACACGGAAGTACTTGCCACAGGCCGTTCCAAGATCAACATTGCCTGAAATATAATGAATTTGCTACCATATTTGCATCAATAGTTTATAGATGTGAAGTCAGCAGATAAGAATATTTCAAAATCAAACTTGGCAGCATGTCACGCCCTTTAGTTACAGCAAGTAAATACTCTAGGAGAAAGAATATGAAGAGCAGAAAATAGAGATAAAAAAATATGTATTTCAACCACATTCACATTAAACCAGTGTACAAGTTTATAGCTGAAGAGGGAACCTCATCCTAACAATGTATACTCGTAGAAGGGTTGATGGATTGCAAAAAAATGGTGAGCAGTGTATAACTTACCAATAAATGTTGACAAAAAGAGACACAAACTGAGTAAGTGGAGTATACTAGGGCGCTTGAGAGAAGTGTCGAAGGAACTCACAATATAACGTTCAAAAGAAAAGTGAGGAATCATTTTTCGTCTATCCAAATTCATGCATTGCCCCCACCCACCCTTCAACTAATAGTTACTTTAATCTAGTATCATTACTCATTGACATAAGTCCAACTAGGCCAATACATATCCACCAAGTTTATCTAAATTTCAATGTTATACTAATTAAATATAAAATGAGATTTGACACAATCAAGCAGAAGTTTTTTGAAGACTTACTTCCACTGTAATGGTGAACCCCAACCTTAGCAAGCATTGCGTAGTATTCTATTTCGGATTTTCGAAGAGGAGGGCAGTTGTTTGATATTATAATGAGCTTCCCTGCATAGTTGAAGCAATCTACATCAACAAAATTTCTGGAATGTATAATTGATTCAGTTAAAGTAAATAATGAATCTGAGTGATTGAACAAAAAACGAAGAAAAAAAAAGAGAGATCGAGAAATGAAAACCTTTGGAGTTACGGAGAGATCGAAGGACAGTTTTGTAACCCAGATTGTATTTTCCGCTCTTCATCACAAGAGCAAGCCGATTATTGATGTTTTCGTGGGTCTTCTTCTGCAATTACATAAACAAAAACAAAACCCACCATAGCAGTGTGACTCGATCCATTCAGAAAAAAAAAAAGAGAGAAATAAAAAATTGAAAAGTACCGTCTTCTTCACCGGCGCCATTGTCTTAACTTCAACAGAACACAACTCTTCCTGAAATGACAATACACACACACACACACAAAGAAAAAAGTATCTTTAAAGTTAGTAAATGCTCGGAAATAAGCAAGCAGACAATGGGAGATTTGCAGGAAACGGAGTTCACCCTGAGCCTAAGGTGAAGCTTTGGTGCGGCGAAGCGAAGGTAAAGACCATGATTTGCACAAAATGTAGGGTTTATGCCGCTGCTTCTTCGGGTTGGATCGAAAGAAGTGGGTTCGTGGACCCAAATCTATCCAGGCCCATCATCAACCAAGCCCATCATCAATGCTAACTAATTATTTTTAGCAAAAAGTTTAATTCATACGCTATCGCATGAAATCATTTGTTATTTTATTTTCAACAATTTTTTTTGTCCAATCAGACCTTATCATATACGTCATTTTCAATTCAAAATTTTTCGTTTAATTTTCTGTTAAATTGATCATATGTAGAGCACGTAACTTTGTTTTTTATATTTAAAAATTATAAAGTTGTAAATTAATTTTAAAAAAACAAACTATATTCAATTTACTTGAAATTTTTACTAAATATTTATTATATTATGATAAGACAATCTGAAAATTTTCGTTATTTTCTAATATTTATATGATTCATTAGAATTATTTTATAAACTAGTTAACTAAAACTATAATAAATCGTACAAATATTAGAAAATCACAAAACTTTTTAAATTATCTTCTTATAATGTACTGAATATGGGATAAAAATTTTAAGTAATTAAATTATCTTCTCTTATTTTTAATATAAAACAATTTATAGACTTATTATAATGTTCGAGCAAACTAAGCATACATTTGAAATTAAATCATAATTTAAGTATTTCGATATATAATTTGGGGGAGAAGACGTCAATGATTGCGATCAGTGTTAACAAATATATTATAAAAAAAATAATCAAACTTTCTATTCACTCGTAAGATCTGAACGGTTTGAGGGGACCATTGTGACTCCTCTCTCCTCGAGAATTTATATCTCCATTATTAGTATATGAACAACCATTTACGGAGTGGATGTTTAGATTCGGCATCGATGGAAAAATATAGCATATCACTTAACTACGTAACTAAACATATCAAAAAGTACGAAATTACCCTTCACAAGACCTAGTCAAAAATTGGGCCAACTTGTAGGTGGGCCTGACCGTCGGCCTCGACTCCAACTACAAACCACATCATTAATTAAACAGTTGTAGTTGACAAAGGGAACCCTACACTTGTGAAACAATGGACAATCAACCAACTCCTTTAGAATTTTACCCGTTGGATTGAAAGACACGTGGCAGAAGATGATGCCACCCCTCAATCATTGTACATTAGTATTAATGTTTTTGCCTCGTATCTTGATGTCATTTGGCGAGTCACTTTCCAAGACCATCACTTTTCTTTTACGTGCACCCAAAGATCACTGGAGGAGGAGAAAACTATGTTTAACTGATGGGGTAATCTCCCGCCACGACTGTAGATGATTCAATTTGAACCGTTCGATCGAAACGAATGATTGAGATTTTGGTTCAAAAAGTGACCTTCATCAACTATATATAGGAAGAATGTGTCTTCGGAATGCAGTTCAGTTAGTAGAGAACAGCTCAATCCTTCCTTTTGATCGCTGTTTGATTGCAGAGAAAATTAGTTTCCTGCAGATACCGGCAAAACCAGCCCGGGCATTAGAGTTTGAGAATGGGAATTGAGTGGACGAGTGATTACTTATCGAGCTTGCTTGGCCATGGGAAGAGAAGGAAGAAGAAGCAGATGCAGACTGTGGCCTTGAAAGTTAGGATGGACTGTGAAGGATGTCAGCGCAAGGTCAAGAATGTTTTGTATGGTCTGAAAGGTATTTCTTAGTTATAAGCTATCATCTTTATAGTAAAAGTTAGCATTGTTACTACGATATTTGTGTCTTTTGTTCGAATCATGTATAATTTTGTTATCAAGTTTTATCTCACAACACATCATTAACTCAAGTGAAAGCTACTATCTTTACACTAGGACGATACGACCTGAAGCACATGCATCCTCTACTACTTTATTCTCCAGTCTGTTTAGTCTTTTATAACACGTAGTAGTGTCTAGATATTGATCATACTTATGAATTATTTATTTCAATCATTCTCTAACGATATAAGATTGTGCACTCTCGTTATTATCTCTGGGTCAAGTCATGATATCAGTTTACACTCGTGACGTCGTGTCTTTGATATGCATGCGCTTGAAGTTCATCGATGAAACTCAAACTAATGCTAATTCTCTTTATGTGATGAATTCTCTATCAAGAAAATGAGTTATACCCATAAATTTGCAGGGGTTAAATCAGTGGAAATAGACATGAAACAGCAGAAAGTGACGGTGACTGGATATATAGAGGCAAAGAAAGTTTTAGAAGCAGCTCAATCAACAAAGAAGAAGGCCGAGATATGGCCATACGTTCCATACAGCTTGGTGGCTCATCCTTACGTCTCTCAAGCTTATGACAAGAAGGCTCCTCCCAACATGGTTCGAAAACTTGCCGATTCTGCCGCCATTAACGAGACCACCATTGACGATAGCTACACCTCCATGTTCAGCGAGGATAACCCTAATGCTTGCTCTATAATGTAACCACTCTCGTCTTACTTGAAATTTGCGTGTAGACATGTGACGATTTTAAAATATAAATTAAATATGATTAGTCAAACTTTGAAATATGGTTGGACACAAGTAGAGAATTGGGTATTGGCTCCTTTTTTTCGTATCTTTTAAGATTAATTTGTTTAATAATAATTAACGTGTCGATGATTTGGTGTTGGGTTGAAAATTAGTACCAAACTCTGATCATCTTTTCAATGGATTGCCTCACTTTACTTCTAAATCTTGATTACAAATAAAATTATAAGAATGTTCTTCGATAGCCACAGCCCACAGATCACTAAATCTTCAACTGAATCCCATGGATAATAAAATACTACAATTATTAAATCCAATTAGTAAAAATTAACTACATTATCAATATACTTTAAATTTATGCACAATAGATATCTAGAGAAGGTACAATTTAGCTTATGAATTACGAACAACTAATAACATAAATTATTTTTTGGGTCATTAGTTAAATTACACTAAAAAAAAATTTCAGATGTTTCACATTTTTCGCTTGTAAGTGTTATTTTAATCCATCGTATTTATCTTGACTCACTCAATTTCAAACACAAACTTTAACTAGACTATATTCTAGCATTCTAAATTGATCGCGAATCAAATGTGCGGAGAAAACAAAGTGCATCAATATAATCACAGTGAGTTAAAATGACTATTATAAGCAACAAATATGAACATTTTACGAATTTTATGAAAACACGAACCATTTTGCAAACACCACAAATTACAAAAATATTTTCAGCTGTCTCCCATCCCTAAGATCAGTAATTACGCCTTACCCATTGAAGATGATGATGATGATGATTTTAAAGAGTAAAGATGGCGATCCAAATAAGCAGCCTCCATAGCTGGCAATGTGGACCTATAAAAATGGAGAAGAAGAAGCTGTGAGACTGATAAAAAGGAAGTCCAAAGACTGGTGTTGTGAGACTGATGCTTTCATCGACTAATCTTTGTCAACATATACTTTCAAGTTTAAACTACAAAAAAAAGGCCCCAATGAATAGTATCATCATATGCCAACATTGGAGAGGAAAAGAGGCAGCAATTCAAGCTTATCACAGCCAATGCAATCTAGATATTCATATGTTGAAAATCCTCAATATTGGGTGTTGTCAAACACCCACGGCTCATGCGTAAAAAGCTCTCGACCATTCATTAGCACTGTTCCTGCTGCTATATCCTCTGCCCGTTTGCTCGCCGCCTCTGCTCGTTTAGCAGATGAATCAATGTCCTGCAAAGTGTGGACACGTTAGCTGGAGATAAAGTTGCCATTAACTATGGCCGACTGCAAACAGCAGAACTTTTGGGCATACCGCGAGAAAATATTCATATGACAAGAACACGAGCTAAGTAGAAGAATAATTACAATAACAACAAATGGTGTTCAATGATTCCAAGGATAAATCAAGAAAATGATACTGATCCAAATATCACACTGAAGAGACATCGCCTAATCACCAAATTTTGCATAGTCAGAGCATATCTATAATTTGATTTATCATAAGCCAAAGTTTCATAATCAGCTTGAACTTGCTGAATTTGATGGTCGGCTGATAAATTATGGTAAAAAGCTCTTCGTGAAAAACTGTTTGTCTAAAATAGTCCTTCCCCACGCCATAAGCATACACAGTTGATTCTCCAAAATTTTTAGATGACAAAATCAAGAAACTCCATTAATCTATTCAAATTTTGGTACCAAGTTCCCCACATTACAGCAACCTAATTATATACATTGGCAGAGCAAATATTCTCATGACGATCATTCGTTGTGGTTTAAACTATTTAGTCTACGCATCAAAGTAAATTCAAAAAACACCATCACAACAACGCCAAGCAAAGAATTATACAAACTGAAGCACTTGGAACCACGGAACAAATTGAAAATTTCCCAAGACCAAAAATCTATCAGTAAAAATTATTGCGCCCACATATAAAAAAAAAAAAAAAAAAAGCAAATAGGCTGCAAAATAAAGAAGCTGAAGTATGACGCCTAAAAAAAAATTCAGAAGCCCATGAAAATTACCAATTCAAATAATAAAATGGACGGATCGAACAAGAGTGGGAAGAAAAATCAAGACATGGAATTAAAAACCGTAATAAAAAGATAGAGAGAGGACCTTCTGGCGCTTCCATGAAAGGAACTCAGCCTGGGTGATGCGGCTTGGGCTTGGTCTCTCGATTGTCTGCTTCTCCCTCTCATCTTCTCCTTCCCCCATGATTGCTTCTTCCTTTTCCCTACCCTCGCCGCTTCCTTCTCCTCCGGTTGCCAACTATTTCTAGTCAATATTTATATATAATGTGATAATTCTAAATTTCATTTTATTTATTAATAATAATTAAATAAAATACAAATTATCCATCATTTTTAGTTTTAATTTATTTATTTTTAATAATTTTCACAAGCTAATCAAAGTTTTATAATCTATTTTCAATTAAATTTTGATTACAAAAATAGGTACTTAAAATTTTTTTGAAGCAGAGAAGTTCATGGACTTATAAGCATTAACAATTTGTGAGTTGTTGTTGTCAACACACTCTCATTTTTCAGCCAATATCTTCAATTCCTATGGTACGCTGAATATGTGGTAAAAATTTCAAATAAATTAAATATCGTTTGATATTTTTTAAAAATTAATTTTTCATTTAGTAGTATTTTTTTTAAAATTAATTTGTCATTTAACGGCAAAAAAAACACGAAGCCGATCAAAGACTGTACCTCAAGGTTCAAATTACTTATTTACGATACTTTAAGATTTTGTTCGATGAATAATAAACTTCCAGAGTTTAAAAAATAAGAAAATTTAAAATAAAAAAAAAACCCCTTTTTTTTTTAGTAGTTATTTATTTATGTCAGTTGAAATATTTAATTAATAAAAACAAATAGGATTCGAAGAATCACTTTTGAGGCAATAAGCCAACATCAGATGAAGAATACTTGACGGAATAGGCGCGGAAGTAGTCAAGAAAGAAGAAACCCACGTCTTCTTTCTTGACAGCCCTGAATATACTCTGCCCTCTGCTATCCAGCCCAGCTCTCAGATGCTCTCTCTATATCTAACCACGTCTTCTGCACAAGTGTTTTACTCAAGTTCTTACAACACAACGAACAAACCCTCACCCACAAAAAGAACATCTGTGAAGAATCAATGAAGGATTGGATAAAACAACACTTCTAAGTTTAACTACATGAACTACAAATGATGTATAATTAAGCAATAATTGCTCGTTTCCATTATATATTTGCTCGTAGCATTTACATTGTACTATATTTTATTTACCAAGTTTTCCATCACAAAACATATCTCGTTTGTTCATCCATAAATCACTAAAGAAATTCAATGGCACAACCTACAACATAAGTTTCCAGCACGTACAAAACACAGAAAGCATACCTGAAATGAGAAGTAATGGTCCATGCAGTGAGCAGCATCCAAATTCCACCTTAATGCATGAATGTCGATGGAGAGGTCCCTTCTGGGTAATGGAATTATAAGATGATGAAATGGATATGAACATGCAACACAAACATGATGAGGGAGGAAATTATCATCTTTGTTAGATGTTTCTTTTTTCTACGTCTGACAATAGTTTAACTTGCAAGACACTGGAGTACACCATCTGTAGTGGAGGAAAGGGGAGAATACTGCAATTTTCAAATATACTTGCAAGAATGAAATGGTAACAAAATGAAACCAGACGCCATAAACCGAGGTTCGTGGATTTTGATTAATCACAGAGAATGTCTACTGAGAATCGAGACAAATTTCCTCCCATGACCAGAAATCTGCAGACCAAACACCAAACGTAAGAATTTGAAAATGGAGAGAGAGGAGGGAGAGAGGCGTAAATGGAGAGAGAGAGAGAGAGAGAGAGAGAGAGAGAGAGAGAGAGAGAGAGAGAGAGCTGCAAATGGAAAGAGGCGCAATTACCCATTTATTTGACCACACTTGAGCAAATGCAAAGAACGCAGATTGTCGACACCCCGGAGAGAAGAACCGAAGAAGAAATCCCACACCCGAGCAAATGCAAAGAACACAGAAAGAGAGAAAATTAAAACTCATGAGCAATGAAACCAGTTGACGCCAAATTAGAACAACAGAGAAAAAATTCAGACACGCAGCAGAATCAGAGAGAAGCGACAAAGAAGAAATCCCACAGCTTTGCGGAAGCAGAGAACAGGAGAAGAAGTAAATCATACCTGAAATCAGAAGTAATGGGAAACGAGACTGAAATTTTGATTTATTTTTAGTTCGAAGAAATTAGAGTTTTACGAAATGGTGAGATAAGATGAGAAACGCCAAATCATTTTATTTTCAATTAAGAATTTTATGGTCCGAGCACCCACAACAATGGCGCTTCTTCCCACTTGCCGCCATCTCATCAGCCATTTCAACAGACCCCTACCTTCCATGGCTGTGCTCTTATCTCGCCTCTCTACCTTTTCCCCCAACCTAAACCCGAAACCCCAATCTCTCCAACCCCTTAAAACCCCGATTAAATCCCTTTCCACGGCAAAGGGTTGTCCTCTGAACTGCTTTTCGTTTCGGAGCATTTTCTTTCTGGTTTCCATTCTCTCACTCTCTTTTTTTTTTTTTTTTGGGTTCAGAGAAAAATCTTGTTTTGACCCAAGACGAGCGCTTTGCCAGCTCTGGATCAGTCGCTGGGTGTAGCGGAATCGAGAATTCGAGTACGATTGTGGCCATTGTAACGTCTCTTGGAGGCCCTCCTTCTGCCGTCGGCATTGTTCGATTATCTGGACCTTCTGCAGTGACTATCGTCGGCCGCGTGTTCCATCCCGCTGGGAAAAAGAAGAAAAAGAGCTGGCGACCTACCAGCCATCTCGTAGAGTATGGTATGGTTTTGGATCAGTATGGTAATGCTATTGATGAGGTATGAAATATTAATCCAACTTCATAGGAAACAATCTTGCATTGCATTCTGGAATTATTGTCGTCTTTCTGTGAAGGTTTTGGTAGTACCAATGTTAGCCCCGAGATCATACACTCGTGAAGATGTGGTGGAGCTTCAATGTCATGGTAGTGAAGTATGTTTACGTCGAGTTTTGAGGGCCTGTTTAGAAGCTGGAGCCAGACTTGCAGAGCCAGGTTTATGCTTTTATATGTTCACTTTATATTTCCACGATGAAAACACTTCAAATTTTCAGAAAAGGTTATGCCTCAGTTTGACATACTTTTCTATGTGAATTTCCAGAATTTTAGAACGAGTTTAGCTTTAATGTTTTGGAACAATTTGTTTCTATATACCTGCACATAATTTGCTGCATCAATTCTGTCAAATTGGGAAACAAGAGCTTTCTTAACTTGCTAAGCAATCAAATAAATCGAACTATACTCCAAGTACAAGTGGCAAAACGAACTAGAAATTATACTACTCGATGATTCCACACAATTTTTTTTTTGGGGTGGAACAAAGTTTTTGTTCCTTTAAAATGGATGATCCAAGCTTTGGAATCATTCTCCAAGAAACAAGTAGCAAGGTTTACTTCAAATTATATCACTTGAAGACCACAATTTTTTATTGGGACTGGAACTAATTTTTATTATTTTTTTCCTTTTAAAATGGATGATCTAAGCTTAGTGTCCTAGCCAATATCTTTGCAAATATCATGTTGTGATTCTGAGACTGAGAGGATGTATGGCTAAATTAAGCTGCTGCAAATTTTTAACTTGTTACTCTTATAAATCACTGATATTCTGCACACATGATGCTTTGATGAATTTACATTCAAATCATAGCAACATTTATTTCAACTTTAAAGGAAGACTCAAATATCAAGCAAAGCAGGTTTTTTAAAATGCTGAATGTGGTTTATCACTTACCATACCTATGTATTCAAAGAGAAGGATCCAATGATTAGATTTTTATCCTTTTTCTTCTTTCAGGCGAGTTCACCCTCCGGGCCTTTCTAAATGGCCGTCTAGACCTATCTCAAGCCGAAAATGTTGGAAAACTAATTTCAGCTAAATCTACAGCGGCTGCAGATGCTGCCCTGTCTGGAATACAGGCATAACATCTTTCTACAATAACACTTTAATCTGTTTTAAGATAGCAGCTGGTTCGAAAGCTCTTGATGATGTCATCAGTAAAGGAAATAATAAGTTTCTAATTGACAGGGTGGGTTCTCATCCTTAGTCAAATCCTTGAGGATGCAGTGCATCGATTTGCTGACTGAAATTGAGGCCCGTTTAGATTTTGATGACGAGATGCCACCTCTAGACTTGAATCTGGTCATAGATAAAATACACTCCATGTTAAAAGATGTTGACAACGCTCTTGAGACAACCAACTATGACAAGCTTTTGCAATCTGGATTACAGGTGAAAATCTAGGATGATTACTATATAGTTTTTTCTTTGCATGAGCAGACTTCATGTTTTTAATTACCTCACATATTTTTTTTCTTACTGGTATGGTGATATTCTTATTTCAAAAGAAAAAATAAATGTAAGCCAAGTTAAACTTGACAAATTCTTGATTCTTTGGATTTTGATGGTGATGTATGCTTTTCACTGACCTAACAATGTAAGTTGTTCTAAGTTATGTTTAAGCATGAAATGTTATGGATACATGAACTTGTTTTGTAATAGCTTCTTTGTAGCTGCAGATTGCAATTGTTGGCCGGCCAAATGTTGGAAAATCAAGCCTTCTTAATGCATGGAGCAAAGTATGCTGCATCATTTTTTTACATAATTTCTCTTCAAATTCATGTCTTTTCATCCCATGCTTTGGTTTTCATGGTTTTCTCCATGTGGTTGCCAATCAAACACTGGGTTTCATTTGGTACTTTTATGCATCTGAACGAAACAAATGATCTAAATCTATAAATCACTCTACTCATGGTTGAAATTTATTTAAATGAATGAAAGATTATAGTCTTGGTTATATTCATTTCTTAAGTGTTTAAAGATTCATGCTTTTGAAAAAATGGGTAAAATTATATGACACTAGAACATATTGTTGTGATTATCATACAAAAAGAAATAAAGCTAGAACAATTTTTGTTTTGTTCATACTAGATGCGTGTTTAAAAAGCATATCTAGTGCTGTGTTTTATTTTTAGCGTGCAGAGCGAGAGAGCAATAGTTACAGAAATTGCCGGAACGACCAGGGATGTGATTGAAGCCAATATTACAGTTCGTGGTATTCCTGTGACCCTTCTTGACACTGCAGGCATTCGGGAAACAGATGATGTCGTGGAAAAGATTGGTAAAAAATTTCATTGGATCTTCAATCATCTTTGTTTTTCTTCAATACACATTGAAGAAAGTTTAGTTCTTTTTTTTTTCAGACTTCAATGAATTAGACTAATTTTTCTAAATGGTTTTTCAAGGGAAATTCTACGCCCAATAAAGAACTTTTACGCATCTTTTTTCCATAGTTTGAAAACTTAGTGAATTGTACAAACTTTTTAGCGCTTTTACCGCTAGGAAAGATTTGGCCTCTTAATTTCTCTTAAATTATAACATTCATTCGTACAGGTGTGGAAAGATCTGAAGCAGTTGCTTTAGGTGCCGACATTATCCTAATGACCGTGAGTGCAGTCGATGGATGGACTGTGGAAGATAGCATACTTCTCCAGAGAATTCAATCTAACATGGTTTGCCAGAAATCTCTCTTAAAACTGTTACTAGTCGATGAATTATTGATTTTTTTCCATGCGATTAATCAGTGCCCTTTTATTCTTCGTTAAATAAAGCTTAATTGTTTTTATGGGTTTGTGGTTGAATTTGGATATTTCAGATTTCTACCGGATCTTCGACTCCAATTATCCTCGTAATCAACAAAATAGACTGTGTATGGTCTCCAAAAATGGAAGAAGCTGATGGATTTACAAATGCTTTCACCAAGCGAGTCTCAACATGCGCAATCTCGGGAAGAGGATTAGAAGATTTGGAGATGGCAATGTCCGAGATTTTGGGTTTGAACCGAGTTCTCGAGGGTGGGCGTAAATGGTGTGTTAATCAGGTCCATAATCTACCCTCCTCTGTGAATATTTTTGATTTAATTTAACATGTTCTGGGTCTAGACAATTTATCAAACTAACTTTAACCTATTGGATTAAATTTGGGACGATCATTTCATAGCGTAAAATGAGTGATTGAGGATTTGTATTTTTTGATGATGCCTTGTATCAGAGACAATGTGAGCAGCTTCTTAGGGCCAAAGAAGCACTTGGGAGATTGAAAACTTCCCTGGAAGAGGAGCTTCCTCTTGATTTTTGGACAATTGATTTGAAGGAAGCTGCTTTAGCTCTTGGGCAGATAGGTGGTGAAGACATTTCTGAAGAGCTCTTATCCACCATTTTTGGCAAGTTTTGTATTGGTAAATAAACTCAATGCTTTAAATTTTAGATCAAATGAATTGTCTCAAATAATCTTTTTGTTTGTCTTTTAAATATTTAATGAAAGGATCATTTATTGTTATTTACACGGATTTGTTTGACCTGCCAACTGCTACCATGTGACAATCGCCTGCAGCTGATTAGCCGGCTGCATCACATATAAAAACAACTCCCCACCCCCAAATAAAACATTAATCTGTGGAGAGATTGAACCTTGGGAAGGAAAGGGGAGCTGCTAAGAGATGTGTTTCAGAAGCAGAAGAGAGCTAACAAGAGAGGAAGTGGAGGAGAGAGAGAAGGAGAAGCTGAGGAAAGCTAAGAAGGAGATAATAGGAGAGAGAAAGGAAGATGAGAGGAGAGCCAGAGAGAAGGAGAAAAGAAGGATTGAAGAATGTGAGACAAGGTACGAGGCAGAGAAGAGACTGAGAAAAGAGGAGGAGAAGAAGAAGAAAGAGAAACTCCAGAAGAAGAAGAAGTAGAAATAATTTCCGTTAATTTTCTTAATTCTGTTCTACCTTTTACAGTTCATCATCTTTTTTCTTTCTCCCGTCTTCACTAAAATACACTATCAATCATCACATTCCAGCCATTGAAGCTGTTATTGTATTCTCGAAGAAACGAAACCCGGAAATAGAATGTTCAAGACATAGTTGGCATCGAAAGAATCTTAATCACTCGAGTACTTTTCGAAGCTCGTCGATCAATTGCGCTCTGTTTGATGGCTCTACCTGCATTGCGTTCAACAAATCGATAGGTGTTAGAAACGAAATATATTAACTTATATCAAACAAAATTATTATGAATTGATTAACTTGCAAAGGTTACCTTGCTCAAAAGGGCAGCTAGGCCTTGAGGCAGAGCCTGTAGATCTGAACTGGAGTTACTAATATTTGTCAATTGAAGCAGTATCTTCTCGACTCTCAAACCCTTCAACTTGTCCTCGTAGTTTCTGGGATTTTCCTTCCATCTAAAGAAAGCTTCATCATCAATCCAAGAATCTTGTCCACATTTGCCTTCCTCAGAACTTAAAAACCAGTCCTTTAACAAGTTCGTGGCAGATTCGTATGAAAGCTGCTCGCCAGCGGCATTTTTCACCTTCTTAATCAACGACTCCTCACATATTCTTCGCAGTAATCTTCTATAGAAGAAAAATCTAGACTTTTCCCAGTTTATTACTTCTTTGATCACCCCTTTTGCAGCCATTCTCCGAGATGTATCATGCAATTCGGCAAATTTCGTGGCTATCTGAGTATAAATGGGTAAAAGCTCCTTTTCTCGTGCTTGTATCTGCTTGTTTAGAGATTCAGTTAGTCCAACTTGTCCACTGTTCTTGGCTTCCTGAAGTTTAGCCTTGAGGCTTTTCAGGGACGGATCTAAACGGCCCATGCATTCAATGATTTCTTTTGTCCGGAATTTAATCTCGATCATTCCTTCTGGCTCGAGAACATTACCTTTAGCTGTTGTATCAGCATACATTTCGATATGTTGAGAGTTGATCCGACTGTCCACGACGACCCAAGCCCCACCTCGGAGCTCACCCATCATGGGGATATAGACGAAAACAGGCTGTTTATACGTTCTAAGATTTTCTACGATTGTCGAACCAGCTTGTAAAATTCCCTCGAAAAGGTCCCTCTGTCCTCCAGAGAAGCCCCTCCAATTGGCAAGAATGAAAAGTGGAAGCTCTTCTCTGTTGAAATCCAACAATGCTTGAGCAGTCTTTGTAGCAGAATCTGGAAACCATACTTGCCCTGCCTGAGGAACGACCCGTTCATGAGAGTCAAGCTGGCCCGGATCGGCAGGGATGACTTGCATCACAGTCTGTGTCTCGACTGCAACTATTCCAACCGGAATTCCTCCGAGCTTGGCTCTTCCGGTGACAACCGTCCTCGCCCAGCCTTCTAATGTCTCAACAAAGCTACCCTTATCAAATATTCCGCCCATCCACCTTCCCCCTCCATCCACAGCTCCAGAAATGGCAGCTCGAGGGTCACACGAGTTTTCAGGAATGTACTCGAGAAGCCTCTCTGGAGGATCTAAGGATTTCAAAATAGGAAGGTCTCCACCAACATGAGAAGGAATGTAGCTCAGCCATTTCAAAATAGCTGACATTCCTTCGAGATCATCTGAAACTGTAAGATGAACAACCCCGTTAGTTGCCATGACTTTCGGTCCACCCAATTGCATATGAGAGCTGTAAACTTCCCGGCCAAGAAGTTTATTCAAAGCAGAGAAACCTGTCAGAATTATCGACTGATCAAGTCGTTGGATGCATCGCATCCCAAGACGAGCAAGATAAGCACCTATACCAACAGTTCTGCCGGTCACATAAGTAAGAGTAAATGTTTCCCTGTATGCTTTAGAGTAAGCACTGGCAATCGCTCCACTTCCTGATAAATTCTCAACACCCAAGCCGTCGTCCTTTCCAATGATCGTATCTATGACCCATCTTGTTTCTCCACTTGTTGTCTGTATCTCATGGGCCGTCACAGCCGAGCTAATACGAGCATAATCCTCAGAAGTCAAATACAAGTACTGAAAACCTCGCTCATGGCTTGACTCATCTGACCAACCAACCTTAAAGCATGACCGAACTTCCTCTGCCGCCCCAATCCGAGCACCGGAGTTTGCCGCCAGGTAAATTAATGGCAGTTTCTTGGCACAAGCAAGTTCAGTAACAGCAAGAAAAAATGCATCCTCTCTAGGACCAAATGAACCAGCCTTGTAAGTGACGTCATTTGCCACAATCAGAATCGTCCTTCCGGAAGGAAATTCAGGAGTTGACATTTCCATGGACCAGGCTACCATGCCGACATCGTTAAGACCAGGTTGTCTGTCAACAGGGACAAGTGAGGTCCCCCATGTCCCGCTCTTATCGGCGAATTTTAGTTCGACAACTTTGAGAAGATCTTTACCGACCGGTCTTTTGATATTTGGCAAGTGAGACGCCCAAGACTTCTCTAATGCCAATTTAAAAGCCTGCAGAAAATGACATGCTTAGAACATAATTTCTGATTGGATTGCGTCAATCAGTCGATAAATAAAAATAATTTCTGACCAGTGGAAAATCATAGCAGTAAGTCGTGCTGCTGCTCCTTGCCACTAGGCGCTTCCGATCAAGAGCTCCCAACGTTTGATATTGATCATTCACTGGCACATTTTGGAGAGGACCCTGTCCAGAGACTGTTCGGTAGACCACTCTGTGCGTATTTGTATCCTCAAATTCGCGATATATCTGAAAATCCCAAGTCTCATCGATTATTCGTTTTCTCATTATACTATGGTTGTGATTTATTCATTCATAAAGCGAAAACAAACAATCTAGTATGGTCTAAACACCAATAAAAAGAGGAAACTTTTGTACTTACATGTACAGTGCAGGTGTGGCCTGTCACATTTGTCACGACCACCCTCCAAGCACCATTTGCCGGGCCATTTGACGTTATCCAGAGCTTAACTTCCCACACACTAACACCCAGTCTATGCATTCTTACACCGACAGAAGAGTGAATTTCATGAGCCATTTCTTCCAAAATAGCCTCAACTCCAGATTCTTCTTCACCTCCGTTGAACTCAACTCTCCTGTAATATCATGCCAAGCGTAAGTTCTAATGGAAGAATATATATCTCATCACAAAACGAACAATAATCAGTAGATTATTACTTGTGATAAGGTAGAAGATCGTAGATATTTTGCTCACGCAAAATATAAAGATACATGTGAGCAAAGTCGGATTTGACAGTTGCATTATGTGCATTAAGCTCCAACTCTTCCATGGCTGCCATTAAGGACCTCAAGATGCTACGAGATGTAAAAGAGCATAGAGCTAAACTCTCATTTGCTGCCGAATTCAGGCCTGGAGACGAGATTAAACCTTCATTTGTCGGCTGTCTAACCAGAGTTCTCAGAAACATTCTCTGTATTTCTTTTCCCCTGTATTGGGGAGTATTTCTATTTTGGTTAGACTCCAGAACAGTGTACAAATGCCATTGCCTGTCTCTGGATGGGGTGTAATGTATCTTTTCATAGCCTTTGAGCTTATCCTGGATTAGAACATACAGAAAAGCGGATCACCAATAGAGCAATATGACCCAATAGCCAGAAATGGTGTTGGATTCAAGTCTCTTATACATCAAAGTTTAATAATTTGGTCGATTGGTTTCACATGAATTTTTTAAGTGCTACTTTTGAACATAGCCTATTTTGGAATTCTAATAGCAGTTCCTTATAAGATTGTACTGAGAAAGTTAAGGTGTCTAACCAGTTCAAGATAAATAGAAAGAGGAGGTTCCAGGTGACGCAGGAGAGGCTCTTCCTGGTAATAGTGATTTTTTGGAGACCAGTAGAACGAGTGCCTCATGGGAGCCCGTCCTTCATCCCTCTGTATGATACAGCTAACTACTCCGACACCTGCAGATCGTAAACTGGATCCTACCTCTTCTTCCTTTAATATTTTGGCTAACTTATGTACTCGTTCTTGAGCTTGATCTTCGTCTCCACTGCAATGCATCAAAGATATATTCTCATCAATCCACAACTCTTCAAATTATAAGCCAAGATTAATATATTCCTCTTTGAAATAAGAAAACTAGTACAAATCCTACTTATTTAATGAGAAAAAATATGATTCGAGGCCAAAAGACAAATTGCTAGGAAAAAGTACTACCTATCCTGAAGTAAACTCATTTGATTATTGATCCCAGCCAACGCAATGTGAATCATGTTACCAAAGCCAGTTGGTTCTAAAGGCTCGTCCAAAACGGCTTCATGAATGTTATGATTAGCTTCCTTCAAAACTGCACTGAGTGTAGCAGGCACAATTTGGAGAGATTTAATTACTACCATTGCTCCCCATTTTCTATGACTACTTTTGTCAACCAATGATTTAGACAATATTTGATCTTCTGTCGAATTTTTCTTGTCAGTTCGCTCTTCTAAAAACTCCCATGAAGCTATAAGACCATATCTATGCCATTGCATTCGAACACTCCCTTTTACAAGATATGGCTGAAAACAAAAACAGAACCGAATCAACCTAAAATCGTAAATTTTTGGGATCAGACGTTTGAGCTCAAAATTAAAGATAATCTTCATGGTTTGACTATGGTACCTGGTATAGCCTACGAACGTAAGTCTCCACCACCCGCCTTTGAAGGGTGTGATCACTATGATCAAACAAACCCACAAGAGCATCTTCAACTGCCAAAGGAGCACTCACGAGATCTTCCATTCGTTCGTTGATTGCGCTTTTTCTCTTTGGAGTATCCATATTTTCTCCATCCTCGGTAAACATTTCCAATTCGGAAAGACTTCTAGCAATAGAGGACCGAAGTTCGCTCAATTTAGTTTGCTCCAACAGTTGACTTGCCTTGAGTGCCAACTGGGAAAACAATCAAGGAATATTGTTAGAAAATATTTAAAGTTAATGAGAATTTTTAGGATGAGGAGAAAAATTATCACTTCATGCTAACAATAAATCTTAAAAGACTTTGATAGTGTACTATGTGTTATTACTACAATCATTCTTTTCTTATGGTCATATAGAAAAAAGCACTACGGCCAACCTGAGAATAATTAGTATGGTTCAGAGCAGAAAATCGGATTAATTTATCCCTATATGCAGCAGGGTTAGGATAAACCAGTTGTTCCATGAGTTGTAGAATGAGCTTATTTTTGCTCTTGATGCCCTGCAAACCAAATCATGAGGACAGTATTCATGAACTGAAGGTAAAATAAAAATGCTTCAAGAAAAAGAAAAAACAAAGAATAGTCAGTCTTTATTGTTTACCTGATGAGACAGAACAATGTCTACAACCTTCAGTAGATCTTTCTTATATTGAAGCCGCAGGCGCTCAATTACGTCAGCCTAGAAAAAAGAATTTGGATTTATTAAAAAGGTTGTAAATATTATCTGAAATAAGTTTTTAATCAACATTAATTCTCAAAGTAATGCCAAAGAGATGATTCACCTGAATGTTGTCATTGAATAACTCTTCGACGGACAAATACTCTTCAAAAAGGGATTGAACAATAAGGCGAGCATGACTCTCTCTTCCACCCTCATACGACTTTACAAGGCTCATTAATGGTTCAATAAGCCGCTCTTGGGCTCCTTTTTCTTTCTCGGGACAAGACGATAGATGCGCCTGAGGGATTATATGCATAACTTTAGTAAATACAATTGAAGGGGAGAAACAATATTTATAAATGGATTTATAGAAAGAAACTCACTTCGAGAACTCCACGTAATAGTTTAACTGGGAAGTCAACGTTCTGAGAACTCGAAATTCCATCAAACTCCTTATATTTTGAGTCCAGCTGATAGAATCAAGATCACCCCATATTAAAATATGAGCATGCAAAGTCAGTCAAAGAATAAAACTCGGAACATTAGGCAAATTAATCACCTCAGTTTTTAGATCTTTCGGAAGACGGGTCGCAAGGACAGATATACATTCTTGCCACTGAAGGAAAGGCAATTCAGGACTGTCGAGGCAATGGAGTAAGCTTTGCACCACCTCAACAAATAAAATTACAAATTTAAGATTTATATTCCAACAATGACAACATCATCAAAGATGATTTCATACACATATTTCAAAGATTGTCCATCACTTCATAACAATCAAGAATATAATCACCTCATCAATGTTGTGCTCATAACCGGCCAAAATCATCCGAGCAGCATTTAAGCTAGCAGCACATCTTTGATGAACTTTACCGGAAATTGCAGTCGGGGGTCCAAGAACAGGGAAGCTCCCATGGAAAGGCTCTGCTTTTCTTACCGCTGAAGGATCATCTAGATCAAGTCTGGCAATAAGTTCACCAGCCTACAGAATAAAGAGAAATTGTTCATATTCATCATCAATTAGAAGTTTCTATATTCTCTTTAAAACATGAATTACCTGCATGGCTTGACCTTCCGACATGTGAAAATGGACAACTCCGGAGGCAGGGGAAAGAAGAGGCATGCACATCTTCATAACCTCAACCTCTGAGTATGGCGTGTCAGCATCAATATGACTACCGTCAGAAACAAGAAATCTTAGAAGTTTGCATGGAGTCTCAGCAACTAATTTTGATGGATCATGGTCATTCTGGATCAAATTAACGCCAAATCTCATGCTACCATAATTATAATTAAAAACAATAAAATAAAGAAGAAATAAGTGTGGCATAAAAACCTGAAGCAAGCAAGTTCTTCCATCAATGAGAAGTCGAGTTCCAGCTGCTTCTTCCTCTGCATAGATAACATGACTGTTTCCATCCAACTGCGACAAGATTAACAGGTTGAAAACAAAAGACGTAAGATTTTGAAGAACAATCTCTTAGCATCTCTAGCCCAGAGACAAATATTATTTATTCCCAAAAAAATAACATTATATATACACCGAAGTGAAACCATTGATAAAACATCAATTCTGATAGAATTTTGAAAAACTAAATACTTGCCTGCATCAATAAACCTCCATCACGAAGTGTATGTATCTCAGCTTCAATCTCTGACCCATTCATTCCAAGTCTATAACTTCCAGGTCCACCTCTTACCATGTCAATCTAGAGACAATATCAACAAGTTTGAGATTATTAAAAAAAAAAAATTTGAACTTTCAAAAAGACAAGAAAAGTGAAGGACTTGAAACCATGGTGCATACCGTGTATTTGCTTCCTTCGATGTTCAAAGAAATTTGAGAGTGGACCAGAGAAATATGCTGCAAAGAGGATTGAAAAATAAGTTTTAAAGGATAACTCAGCAAGAAATTTAATCAGATCCTCTGTAGACCTCCTGAGCATAATACCTTAGGAGGAATTTGACCCTTTTCAAGATAGCCAACATAATCTGACACCATAGCTGCACTGCTAGTAGATGCTTTCTGAAATGGGAAAAAAGAAAAAAAAATCATTTTAACTAAAAGCCTGAAGAAACATGATAATAGATATTACTATGAACTTCAAGGTAGCCTTACAAATAGAGCTCCTCCAACAACAGACAGATACCAAGGTGGCCTTTCTGCTCTAACTCGCATCGCAATTCTACTGTCTAACCAACCAGTGTGAATTTTATTGTCTCTGTAATCCGAAGCCTACAGAATATTAAAGAAGAGTTGTTCAGGTAGCTTTACAAGAACAAATAAAGTAAAGCAATTGCAAAATAAAATGTTTGCTGGAAGAACCAAAACATCTTAGAGCCTTACGTGCAAAAGATCGATAGTGTAATCAACATTTGTTCGAATTTCTCCTCTAATTTGAATTTCCTTTAGTCCAAGAACCATATTTGCAATGGCAAGAGGCCTGGACTCTCCAAAAGCAAAAACATGTCCTGATAGACAATTCAAGATATTTGAAAAGGCAGAAAAAAAGACAAATTCTAACTTTTGAGCTTGTTAGGTAGTCATAACACATACCAAACTGAGAATCTGAAAACTCATGGATACCTCCTCCAGACTGCATAGATTATTCAGTAAGAGAACTCATTGTTGAAAATTTGAGCCAAAAGGAAAAATCGACCATGAAATTTACCTTAACAGAGAAGTATGCCCAAACATTTGGCTTACTTTTGAAACTCAGCTCCTGTATAAAATTATTAAAATCATTATTATCTCACAAAAATAAGAAAAGAAATGGCAACTTTCATAAACCAGAGGCAATCACACAGTAGCTAACCTGTACTTTCCCGCTTGTTGGTTTGAAACCATCATCTGGGTCCTCACTTGTCACACGAACAGCCACACAGTGGCCCTTTGGTCGAATGGATTCCGCTTTATCAAAATCAAATGGAGTGGCAACTATAGATGTTTTCTTCCAAGCATCATATCCCCCACCATGCTCGACTCCGTAAAACCGCCTTATCTCTAATTAAACAAAGCATAAAGCTAAGAGACAGAATATCATGAAACTACCTAAAATAAGGTTAGATGAATTATGAAGTTTATTAACTATCATACCAGGAATTTGCCAGAGAGGAATACCCATTCCAACGGCAACTTGGGCTGCTGGCAGATTTACTTCAGCAATCCACTCAGTAACAGGGTGCTCCACCTATTGAAACAACAATCTTAGTCAGCTAAGAAATAGATAAAATCACGAGAAGCCGATATAGTCCTTAATCCTTGTTAACAATACCTGTAACCGAGGATTTAGCTCCAAGAAATAGTACTCGCCAGTTTCCATACTAAATAAATACTCAACGGTAGCTGCTCCAACATAATTCACACTTTTAGCCAATCTTCTAGCTGCTTGTTCAAGCTTTTTCACAGTATCTAGAGGCGCTATGGTGATTGGACCCTCCTCAATGATCTAGTTAAAAAGAATAAAGAAGTTATCAAACCCAGTTTCTCAAGTGTAGATCTGAAATTAAAAGATATATTGACGCAAAAATACAATATAAATAATCATACAACTCAATAAATCAAGCACTTGGATATATATTTGTTAGGTGGATGAAACAATTTATTCAAAATAAATTCATGAAGAAATGAACTAACCTTTTGATGCCGCCTTTGAACACTGCAATCACGGCTGTGCAAAGCAGCAACATTTCCATGCTGATCACAGAGCAATTGAACTTCCAGATGTCGACTCTAATAAAACATACGAGGAATACTATTAATCAGAATTTTTTCTCTCCAGAATGAATGGTCAATTGAATCAAAATGCATGTGATGATCTAACCTGGGAGGCAACCTTCATTATAAATATGGGTGAGCCCGGAACTTCACCCTGGACTTGCTTGAACAATGCTCTAACTTCATCATCATTATGAACCTGAAAAATTTCTCAGATAACAATGTGACTAAATTCAGCTAGATTCTGTGAGATCACATAGAAATACAATGTTTTTCCAACAATTATAGGCGCATAATTGATAATCAAAAGTTCAGTTCATATAGGAAAGAACAAAATATTCAGAAGCCTGACCTTTCTTATGCCTTTTCCACCTCCACCCCATGAAGCTTTGATCATGGCAGGGTATCCTACAACTTGACAGCTTGCAATAGCTTCTTCTGTTGTAGAAACACAAGCTTCCTTATATATATCGTCAGGGATTGTAACCAAGCAGCCATCCGGAGGAATTTTCACCTGGAAGAAATAATTGTAAGGAAACTTTATGAGAGAGAGAGAGAGAGAGAGAGAGAGAGAGAGAGAGAGAGAGAGAGA